>PITA01016150.1:32477-47629 GCA_004023965.1 Spilogale gracilis | reverse complement strand
TAAAAAAAAAAAAAGAACTCAAAGTTATACTACTATACAATCCACTACAACACGTAACACTAAAAAGACTAGCAAAATTTATGAGTCAGCAAGGATGTGGAGCGACTAGTCTTCTCATACTGTTGGTGAGAATATAATATGGCACGAGCACTTTGGAAAACAGTTTGACAGTTTCTTTAAAAAATTAACATATACCTACCATATGACTAACTATTCTGCTCCTGGGTTATTACCTAAGGGAAATGAAAGCCTCTGTCCACACAAAGACCTGTACACAAATATCCATCACAGCTTTATTATAACAGACCCAAACTGGAAATGATCCAAATGCCCACTGAATTGGTCGCAGTTCTCCAGAGAAATATAACCAATAGGAGATATATACATAATAGAATCTATTATTTAATTTATTAATATTCAATGTATTGATTTAATAATGTTTATATTAATATACACGAGATTTATTATAGGAATTGGCTCACATAATTATGGCAGCTGAGAAGTCCTACTATCTGCCATCTGCCAACTGGGGAATCAGGAAACCTAGTGATCTGAACCAGTCCATGTCCAAAAGCCCTGAAACCTAGGGGAGCTGACGATGAATGTCCCAATCTGAGTTTGAAGAACCAAGAGGAACTCCGAGAGCAAGAGTGTAAGTCTACTCAAGCAGAGAGCAAATTCACCCTTCCTCTACCTTCTCTGGATAGAGGGCTCTGTTCATGTCCTCAAAAGACTGGATGATCCCCAAATGCTTTGATGAGGGTGATCTTTTTACTCAGTCTACCAATTTATCTATTTATTTAAAGATTTCATTTATTTATTCGACACAAACACAGCTAGAGAGGGAACACAAGCAGCAGCAGTGGGAGAGGGAGACGCAGGCTTCCCACCGAGCCGGGAGCCCAATGCCGGGTGCCAACCATCCGGGAACCCCAGGACCATGACCAGAGTGGAAGGCAGATGCTTAATGACTCAGCCACCCAGGTGCCCCCAGTCTACCAATTCAAATGCTAATCAAATCTGGATACATCTTCACAGACACAACAAAAAGTAATGTTTCACCAGCTCTCTAGGCATTTTTAGCCCAAACTGACACATAAAATTAACTATCACACCCACCAACAGGTAAATGAATAAATAAATGTTATATCCATACAATGAAATATCACTCAACAATAAAAAGGAACCAACTATTAATACTCAAAACTACACGAACGAATCTCAAAATAATAATTTTGTTGCATGAAAGAAGCTGGGCCAAAAAAAAGTAAATTCTGTATTACTTCATTTATATAAAATTTTAGAAAATGCAAATATAGTGACAGAAAGCATCCCAGTGGTTTCTTGAGTGAGGAGAAAAGCCTGGATTACAAAGAAGCAGTAGGTACTCTTGGAGGAATATACATGTTTCTTATCTCAGTGCAGCTATAGTCTCATGGATGGTCACATATTACCAAAACTCACCAAATTATACACTTCATATATGTACATCTCATTGTGCCTTAATTATATTTCAATCAAACTGTTACATGTTGGCTAAATTAGTGAGTCTCACGTACTAGGAACTCTAGACATTCAGGTATACTGACAAGTAATACAAGAACATGTTACATATCCAAATCACATTTCTTAAAGACAGAATTGGTGAGTTTCTTAGTTTTTTTCTTTTGTTTTGTTTTGTTTCCATAGAAGCAGAGCCTGAGACAAGGGCTTGGATGTATGTACGTAGTTCATATGGGAGGAGCTCCCAGGAAGAAGTAAAGGAGTAGGGAAAGTGAACTAAGGAGAAAAGCAGACCAGAGGTTGCCTGCAGATCGATAGGGGAAAGGGCAGTAGTCAGACAACTAAGGGGCTCAAGGAAGATTTTGGAGGTGATGGACATCTTCATTGACTTGATTGTGGTGATGATTTCACGGTGTATACATACGTCAAACCTTATCAAAATTTATACTTTAAATATGTGAGCATGTTGTATATCCATTATGCTTTAATAAAGCTTTTTTAAAAAAAGATTTCATTTATTTATTTGACAGAGAGAGAGATCACAAGTAGGCAGAGAGGCAGGCAGAGAAAGAGGAGGAAGCAGGCTCCCCGTTGAGCAGAGAGCCCGATGTGGGCCTGGATTCCAGGACCCTGAGATCATGACCCGAGCTGAAGGCAGAGCCACCCAGGCGCCCATAATAAAGCTGTTTTTTTAAAATATTCATCATGTTTTCCAGTGTAAAACAGACTTGTATGAATATTTATAACTTTGTCCAACTTGTTCTTTCCTCTGGTAAAACGAATCTGTTGGATTCAGCTTCCAGCTCAAAGGACTAGTACCCGATTTGTCCTTCTGCTATAAACAACCAGAGAACTATGCAAAGTATATTAAACGACTATTGCGTGTACACTGAAAGGGCAGAATAAAGACTGGCTCCATCTTATATGTCGTGCACCCTATCTTGTGTAAACCCCCAGCTTGACCCCTCCCCAGAACAACGGCGTGTAAATATTGTCCAACCCTGGCCTAGCCTGTCTTAGGAAACTGACACTTGGTCAAATCAGCGTAAGCCACTGACAGCTCCCTGCCTATTGCCACACTCCCCCTATAAAACTGTCGTGCATTGAAAAATTGCTCTCTTTCTCTGTATCACGCCGCTGCATCGGTGTGTGTGTGTGTGATTGAGCTCCAACTAGCTCGCATAAAGGCTCTTTGCTCTTGCATCGGAATTGGCGACTCCCTGGTGGTCTTTGGGGATCTCAAAATCTGGGCATAACACATTATGCATTAGTTTGCTGGGGCTGCCTTAACAGAATACCTCAGATTGGATGGCGAAGACAACACAAATTAATTTCCTCATGATTCTGGAGGCCAGAAAGCCAAGACCAAGGTGTCAGGAGGTTTGATTTCCTCTGAGGCCTCCCTTTTTGGCTTGCAATAGCACTGTTTTACTGTGTTCTCACATATGAGACCTTTGACAGACATATATGACCTTTGTATCTCTTCCCCTTCTAAGGCACCAGTCTCAACTGGTTTAGAGCCCAAACTTATGACCTAATTACCTGTTTAAAGGCCCTGTCTCCAAATACAGTCACATTCTAATATATACTGGAAGTTAAGACTTCAATATATGAATTTGGGAGGGATACAAGTCAGTGCATAACAAATTGGAAAACACTGTATGCAGTACTTTGATCTCTGAAAAAAAGAGTAGTAAATGAGGTGAGTGCTTGTCAGAGCCATCTGCCTTGAAGGCATTATTCAATGCACTGCCTAGGAAGGAGGCTCCAAGCAGAGCCAGATAGTCCTGCCACACTAGGGAGAAGAGATGGGCTTTCAATGAGGCTGAAGCAGCTGGAATCTGTGGAGCTGTGCCGAGAAAGAAATTTGTAAAAAGCTGTTTTGTTTTGTTTTGTTTTTAAGATATTATTTATTTGACAGAGAGACACAGTGAGAGAGGGAACACAAGCAGGGTCAGAAGGTGACGGAGAAGCAGGTTCTCCACTGAGTAGACAGCCCAACAAGGGGCTCGATCTCAGGACCCTGGGATCATGATCTAAGCTGAAGGCAGACACTTAACCTAATAGGGTCCGTGTTTAAAGGAACGAGGCCCATACAAAAGTGAAGGTTAAGCAAAGCTTTATTTCACGCCAAGCATCAGAATTTTTACTGGCCAGCCAGGGTCATTTCTCAGGAGAGAAAAGGACAATGTCTAATTTTCCAGGCTAGCTTTTATGGGGTAAACTCACAAACCAGAGTTAATTTATATCTTTTTTGTCCCTGGAGCTCAGAGTTTGGGGACCCTGAAGCTGTTTTTTCTGAGTAAATAGCAAGGTGGCTTGGATTTTAAAACAGGACCTTACATTCCCCCCTTTTCTTTGGGAATAGGTCAAATCTTTAACCCTTTGGGGCACCTGGGTGGCTCAGTGGGTTAAAGCCTCTGCTTTTTGGGGCACCTGGGTGGCTCAGTCGTTAAGTGTCTGCCTTCGGCTCAGGTCCTGATCCCGGCCCCGCATCTGGCTCCCTGCTCTGCGGGAAGCCTGCTTCTCCCTCTCCCACTCCCCCTGCTTGTGTTCCCTCTCTCACTGTGTTTCTCTGTCAAATAAATAAATAAAATCTTTAAAAAAAAAAAAAAGCCTCTGCTTTCGGCTCAGGTCATGACCTCAGGGTCCTGGGATCGAGGCCTGCAGGGAACCTGCTTCCTCTCTCTGCCAGCCTCTCTGCCTACTTGTAATATCTCTCCCTGTCAAATAAATTTTTTAAATCTTTAAAAAAATAATTAAAAAAAATATTTGACCCTTTTGTACAAATGATACCAGGGCAATATCAGTAACAGTAAAACCAGGGGGCCCGCAACTGCTGATGCCCATACACAGCATTCCCTCCCAGGGCAGCACAGAGCCCCGCTTTTTATCAAAAACAGCATGTCAAGCCCTTTTCCATTCTGTAGTTACCACCTGACTCAGAAGCTCCCATGTCATCAGACAACAATAAAAGTAACAACAAAGGTCAGTCCATGGTCGATGGGGTCCTAGTCTCCAGGAAGAACCCCACATCTGGCTCGCTGCGGGCTGTGTTCAGGGTCTGGGGGAGGGGACAGCACCAGAAACCGTCCACACTGAAGCACCCACAGACAGAGAGACAGACAGCGCCGCGAGCCAACGTCCTACAGCAAACACAGGTGTAACCAGACTCCCAACAGGGGAGCGGGCGGGAAGCATCTGCGGAACACTGAGCACAGCGTTCCCATTTCAACGGAAATTATAAACCCACAGAGCCGAGAGTCTCAACCGACACCCGGCACAAGAAATGTCTGTAAGCAGTGTTCCACACAGAAAACTCCGGGCTTACAAGGCTTCAGGGTGAATCACAGCAAACAGTCCTCAGCTGCTATTCCACACACTGTCCACAAAAAGTCAATTGGTCTTCCCTCCACCTTAATTCTTTTTTTTTTTTATAAGACTTTATTTATTTATTTGACAGAGAGAAACACAGCCAGAGAAGGAACACAAGCAGGGGGAGCGAGAGAGGGAGAAGCAGGCTTCCCGCCGAGCAGGGAGCCCAATGTGGGACTCGATCCCGGGTCTCCGGGATCATGACCTGAGCCGAAGGCAGTCACCCAACCAACTGAGCCACTCAGGCGCACCCCTCCACTTTAATTCTAACCTGAGGTTCGGGGAGAGGTTCGCGTTGAGCTGGAATTCCTTCTCTTGCAGGCCGGCCAGGCGGAGGCTGCTCCTTGCGGTCCTTTCTCACTGGTAATGTTGATGTCACTGTCCTCAGACAAGCAGTAGCTCCCGGGGGGGGGGGGTCTCCCCTCCCCGCGGCCTGCTCTTGGGAGTCTTAGTGGCCCTACCCAAAGGGATGTCCTTCACACCGTCCACAGAGGCTGCTTGGGCAGGAGGGCCAAGCCAAGGGTCCTGATGCCCCTCAGGGCGCTGGCCCAGGCCTCGGGGACCCAGTGCCTTCTGCTGGTCCTGGGATCTCCGTCCCCGCACTGGTTCGAGGGGGGCCCCCCTCCTTGTCCTCCAGGTCACCCTGTCCCGGGGGTGTCCCGGAGCTGGCCTCCATTCTGCAGGACAAGGCCATGTCTAAAAAAACCCCTGCAAGATCCCCTTTCTTCAAAGCGGGCTGCCCAGGTACAAGTCGCCCTCAGGGCTTCTTCCCCATTCTCCACTGCCGTCAGGAGCAGGGCGTTTGCATACTCCATGACGAAGCAGAGGCAGTCGAGGGTCTGGAAGGACTACTTCAGGGCCTTTAGCAACAGATGCCTGGAGTTCTGGAGAACACAGTTCTCGGCGAGCATGTGGGCAACCTTGTTCTTGGCCACAATGACCTTCTTCAGGAACTTCATGGCATAATAGTGGCTGCTGGCCCTCTCCCGCACCAGAATCACTTTGCCACAGGTGCACTTGCCCAGGAGTTTGAGATAGTTGAAGTCATTCATGGTCATCTTGGCCCGAGCCTTGCTAGCTGCCACTTCCGTCTCTTCAGCCGCAGAAGGGTCGCTGGGGGAGCCACACTGACAGTCCATGGGGTCCTCACCTGGGCTCGGCTGCTTGAGGCTGTTGGCAACCATCTGAATGGCTCACATCCACTCCTCCCTCTCATCTGCAGAGTCTACGTGGAAGGTCCTCTCGATGACAGTGGCCCACTGCAGGCAGCAGATAATGAGGGTGTTGGGTCATGGCCGCTCTGGCTTCATCAGCTGACTCTAAGCAACAGAGAAGTTGTTGAGAGGGGTCTATCGCTGCTCCACATCCTGGGGCCGCTCCCTGGAGCTGATGAAGGTGCCGTCATTCTTGAGCAGGAGGAGCAGGGCCGCCGGGCTTTGATGCACTCCCCTCTCTTGTGCAGCCAGCCCTCCTTCACGATGGCCACGTCGTTCACGGTGCCCGGCTCCGGCACTCCGGGCAACACCAGCGCCGCTCACAGTCCCCTCTCGGCAGCGTTGCCGAGCATTTCGCACCAAGCACCAGAATTTTTACTGGCCAGCCAGGGTCATTTCTCAGGAGAGAAAAGAAAAATGCCTAATTTTCCAGACTAGCTTTCATGGGGCAAACTTGCAAACCAGTGTTAATTTGCATCTTCTTTGTCCCTGGAGCTCGGAGGTTGGGGCGAGTATGGAATGCAGGTAGCTGACCATTAATCCTCAATTTGTACCTCTATTATTCAGGATCCAGAGGTTGGGGGTTAACTGAACGGAACCCCCCCAACTTCGCTCGCCTTTGTTTTCCAGGGGCTGCTTCCCCTTATTTTCCTGAAGTTGTTTTTTTCTGAGTAAATAGCAAGGTGGCTTGGGTTTTAAAACAGGACCTTACAAACCACTGAGCCGCCCAGGCACCTCTGTATAAAACTTCTTCTGAATCCCTGGCAGCACTCTAAGCCACGCGCATGCAGAAGCAGATTCCACCATGTCGAAGGCAATTATTTAAAATTGAACAACCAGGGGCACCTGGGTGGCTCAGTTGGTTAAGCGACTGCTTTCGGCTCAGATCATGATCCCAGAGACCTGGGATGGAGCCCCATATCCAGCTCCCTGCTCAGCGGGAAGGCTGCTTCTCCCTCTCTCACTCCCCCCCACCCCTGCTTGTGTTCCCTCTCTGGCTGTGTTTCTCTCTGTCAAATAAATAAAATCTTTAAAAAAAATAAAAAAATAAAACTGAACAACCCAGGAGTTGTAAGATGAACTTAGAGTTTCCACAGACCTGGGAAACATTTGTGTTCTGTCTGTCCAAAATGGAAGAACTTTGTTAAACACCTAGGGCATCCAGCAGAGACACTAGAATTAGCTCTTGGGAAAAAGCCATTTATACATATATATGTCATTTGCCCTAATTTCCAAATTTGTTTAAAATATATTTGGGTGTTTGGGCAAAAATAATATATTTCTAGGGGTTATAACACAAGTAGAAATAAAGTATGACAGTAAGGATGGGGAAAAGTTGGTTTTAAGGTTCTTACCTCCATGTGAAGTGGCATGTATCTGATGGTAAGGAGTGGTAAGTTGTTTTTGGTTTTTTTTTTTAAGATTTTATTTATTTATTTGACAGAAAGAAACACAGCTAGAGAGGGAACACAAGCAGAGGGAGTGAGAGAGAGAGAAACAGGCCTCCCGCGGAGCAGGGAGCCTGATGCCGGCCTGATCCCCGGTCTCCGGGATAATGATCCAAGCCGCAGGCAGTTGCTCAACTAACTGAGCCACCCAGGAGCCCCAGGAGTGGTAAGTTAAAGGTGCATACTGAAGTTTTAGGGCAACCACTAAGACAAACTGGGAGGAATAACTAATAAGTCAATAGAAAGAATAAAATGGAATACTAAAAATATTCAATGTATCCAAAGTATAGCAGGAAAAGAGGGAAAACGAAACAACAGAAGAAACAGAAAACCCAAAATAAGACAGGAGACCTAAGTCTAACCATATTGGTAATTACATTAAATGTATCGCTCCAACTGAAAAATAAAGATTGTTGAATTGGTTGAAAAAGCAAGATTCAATATACTGTCTATAAAAAAGGAACTTTAGGGGCACCTGGATGGCTCAGTCGGTTAAGTATCTGCCTTCAGCTCAGGTCATGATCCCAGGGTCCTGGGATCGAGCCCTGCATTGGGCTCCCTGTTCAGTGGGGAGCCTCCTTCTCCCTCTCCCTCTGCTGTTTCCTCCCTGCTGTTCTCTCACTCTGTCAAGTGAATAAATAAAATCTTTAGAAAAAAAAATAAAAAATGACAAAGAGAACTCAAATCTCATAGAGGATGGCAAATCTTGTAGAGGATGACAAGACTCCAAGGAAGGTGACAAAGCTCATTAGCTTGCCAAAATTCCATATGTGCTAAAAATGAAACTCAACAGATCCGAATAAGACAGACTAAAATTTTTTATTATTATATTTTTAATGTAAGCTCTAGGGTCACCTGGGTAGCTCAGTAGGTTAAGCTTCTGCCTCTGGCTGGGGTCATGATCTCAGGGTCCTGGGATTGAGCCCCACTCAGGCTCTCAGCTCAGCAGGAGCCTGTTTCTCCCTCTCCCTGCTGCTTCCCCTACTTGTACTTAGTCTATCAAATAAGTAAATAAAATCTCTAAAAAAAAAATAAAAATAAAAAAACAGATTACATAAGCTCTATGCCCAACATGAGTCTTGAACTCACAACCCCAAGAGCAAGAGTCACATGCTCCACCTACTGACCCAGGCAGACACTACAAGACAGGTTCTTTTTATTCACAGCACAGTAAACAGCAGGGTAACACCAGCTGCCCTACTATTCCCTCTGGTTTCAGAAGAATAGAAAATCCTCCTACCAAGGGCCATCCATCTACCTGCACTCTAGACTCTAATGCTTTCCTCTGCCTCCAAACCTGTTTAATAGGGTATCTTTTTTTCTGTCTTTAGTCTCTTTCATGAACTTTTTTTAAAAAGATTTTTATTTATTTATTTGACAGAGAGAGAGATCACAAGTAGGCAGAGAGGCAGGAAGAGACAGAGCAAGCAGGCTCCCCGCCGAGCAGAGAGCCCAATGTGGGCCTCAATCCCAGGACCCTGAGATCATGACCTGAGCCGAAGGCAGAGGTTTGTTTTTTTTTTTTTTTTCTTAAGATTTTATTTATTTATTTGACAGAGAAAAACAGGTGAGAGGGAACACAAGCAGGGGGCCCCCCACCGAGCAGGGAGCCCAATGCAGGCTCGATCTGGGGTCTCCAGGATCATGACCTGAGCCAAAGGCAGTTCCCAGGCACTTCATAAAGGCAGAGGCTTTAACCCACTGAGCCACCCAGGCACCCTTGAATTTTTTTTTTGTTTTTTTAAGATTTTATTTATTTATTTGACAGAGAGATCACAAAGAGGTGGAGAGTGAGGAGGAAGCAGGCTCCCTGCTGAGCAAAGAGCCTGATGTGGGCCTGGATCCCAGGACCCTGAGATCAGGACCTGAGCCAAAGGCAGAGGCTTAACACTCTGAGCCACCCAGGCACCTGAACTTTTTTTAAGATTTCATTTTATCTGGGGCGCCTGGGTGGCTCAGTCGTTAAGCCTCTGCCTTCGGCTCTGGTCAATATCCTGGAGTCCCGGGATCTAGCCCAACATTGGGCTCCCTGCTTGGAGGGAAGCCTGCTTCTCCTTCTCTCATTCTCCTTGTTTATGTTCTCTCTCTAGCTGTGTTTCTGTCAAATAAATAAATTAAATCTTAAAAAAAAAAAAAAAGATTTTATTCGACAAAGAGAGGAGAAAAGGAACACAAGCAGGGGGAGTAGGGGAGGGAGAAGCAGGCTCCCCGCTGAGCAGGGAGCTGGTCGGGGTCTGTACTCCAGGACCCTGCGATCCTGACCTGAGCCAAAGGCAGAAGGTTAACGACTGAGCCACCCCAGAGTCTCTCTTTCATGAACACTTACTACCCAAGTTCTGGTGTTTTCAGAGGTGCATCCCCAGATTCTTCATCTTATAAATGCTTCCTGGACAATCGTACTTGTGCCCATGATTCCGTTACCTGTATGCTAATGATTCCCAAATGTATATTGCAAGTCCAGTACAGTATTCTTCCCTGAGCTCCATGTGAACTTACGGGGTTTGGACTCTGTGGTATGCCACCAGATACCCCTTTCAGAACTGAGGCACTTGCTCCCCCTGCTTTCCTACAGGCTCATAACTGTATCCCTTTCTGGGAATTGTCCTCAGTTGAAGGAAATGCCTCACCCACCCTTCCCCCCATTCCACTACAGACAGCCAATATCCAGGAGGACAAAAAGGCTTAGCCCCTTACATCAATTTTGGACAACTCTGAACGGCCATTTCATGGGTTGGCTGAGACCTCTGTTTTAACATCACTTGTCAACTTCCCCATCTAATCCTGCTTCCTTTTTACCCCTTACATGTATTATTGCTGAGTGTACTGCTTGTTAAATCGCCACACAAATCTTCAATACCCAGAGGCATCTTGGGGTTGGGGTCATTTGAAGCCCTTTTTGGGCATAGAGCTTACTCAAAAACAATGTATGACTGCCTAGTACTTATATCAATCATTCCATTTCCATGGTGGTAAGTGAAAAAAATGAACAAATAACTAGCCTTTAAGAATTTCAAGACTTCAGTGGTCTCAAAACATATCTGCACTTCTAAAAAATACTAAAGTCAAATAACAAAAACCCAAAACATATACTTGCAAATTCTGACAGTCCTCTCATTAAGGGGAGGGGATATTTCCTCTCCCCATAAACCTTTTGTGGACTGTGACTGTATTGTCCAAGCGTGGAAGTGACAAACCGAGGTCAGAGGTCATGTCATGCAGCTTCCACCAGGATTTCTTGGGATGCTTACTGAGGGAAGCTAGCTGCCTGTAAGCTTGACTACCCTGAGACGTCATGCTGAAGCCATAAACAGGCGCCCCAGTCAACAACCCCAGCTAAACTCTTGGCCAACAACCAACTTCTGCTTTCTGTCAATAAGCCATCTAAATGTGAAGCCCTGTGAATTTTCAGAGAACTGCTGCCCACCAACCGACTGCATTTTCTTGAGACCCCAACCAAAAATGGAAAGTCAAGCCCTTTCTAAATTCCTGACCCACAAGACTGATTGAAGTACCAAATTACTTGGAGTAATTTATTATATAGCATTAAGTAACCAGAAGACTTCCTAAGTTTAAGAGTAGTTTGCTATAATTTTTATGTATGGCATGAGGCAGGGTTTCGTATGAATCTTAAAAACAGCTTATCTCAAAAAGTCAGCGTGATGGTGTTCAATCCATGTTATCAGTTTGGGGAATATTGCCATGTGAAGTTGAGTGAGAATGCAAAAGTGGCAGGGGGGGGGGGCAGAGGGAGCAGACACCCCACTGGGCAAGGAGCCAGATGCAGAACTCAATCCCAGGACCCTGAGATCATGCCCTGACCCAAAGGCAGGACACTTAACTGAACCTCCCAAGAGGTCCAACTGTTTAATCCTTAAATCCACGAACATCCCAAATCTTTAATTCTT
Source organism: Spilogale gracilis (assembly GCA_004023965.1). NCBI lineage: Eukaryota > Metazoa > Chordata > Mammalia > Carnivora > Mephitidae > Spilogale > Spilogale gracilis. The sequence continues at coordinate 36,184 of PITA01016150.1, read as the reverse complement.
CCCAGTCTTAACCTCTTGGTAGTGCTAGACTCCCTCTTGCATAGATTTTCACAGCAAATCCCACAGGAGCAGTGACTACTTTGGCTTTCAACTCACTTCCTTTGTGCTTTTTCAACTGAGCAAGATGTTCTAAATTCTGACCTTCCTGTTTCATTATGGCAAGCTAATAAATTAGTGCTTTCTGAAATTCTGACTATTAGTAATGTGGCCCCCAGAGACAAAGCAACAGAATTACCTTTTAAACATATGCCTCATACATTTTCTAGAATGAATGCTTAAGCTGGTGCCAAAGAGCCCTTCAACTAACCTCTTGTTGAGTTTCAAAAAGAGTAACTAGAGTGAAGGGAGAAAAGCAGATTTTTACTTCCAAATTTATTAAGCAGATTTTACAGTCAATTCCCACAATCTTTCCCCTACACTTATATTCAAAGAATCTATTCGTATTTTATTGCATATGAAATTCCAATTCATTTTAACCTCAAGAAATTGCTACTCACCCCAAACATGGTTATTTGGCAAGCTGTAATTCTGTCTGTGGTTTCTTAAAGATTTGACAGAAACACAGTGAGAGAGGGAAAAGCAGGCTTCTTGCCAAGCAGGTTGCCTGATGCAGGGCTCAATTCCAGGACCCCAGGATCGTGACCTGAGCCGAAAGACATCCAACAACTGAGCTACCCAGGCACCCCTAGAACCATCATCTGAGAATTCTTTGGGGGAACTACGAAAGTGGGAGACAAAATGGTATTATGCCTGAAACCCCATCAGGGATGGGCATGTAGTTAATTGCTGTATTCATCACATGCTGATTTTTAGGAATAAAATCTATAAATAATGAAGGCAATTTTAAAATAGTGATGATTTAATCAGTGAAGTTTTAGGACAAGAGCCTAGGAAGGACCATCAGGCTGATCAGTAATTAATGTTGAAGTAGCTCTGCCAAAAAGCCCAAGAGTCCTGAATTATGTTCTGATGTGCCCATGTCACCTAAAAATAAGGTAATAATAACCTGTAAGGAAAATTTAGAAAACAAAAAGTCCTACTTAAAACAAAACCAAAACAAATAAAAGCACAATCTGGTTTAAAAATGTCTTTATTGACAACAATTGGGCTGTTCATTCCTCCTTGCCCTCTTCCTCATTGGTTTTCTGGACACAGTTCACCTGATCCTGCCAATTAAAAGAAAAAATTACTCCAAAAGATATTAAGAATCAGAGTTGTCAAAAACACCATTTAGCACCAAGTAAACTTTTTAACATCAAAGTAATACTAACCAAGGAATGAGGTATCAACAGTATTTAATGATCTATACAGTTAAGGATTAAGATGCAGATTGTTTTACCACCAGGCTCTGTAACCAACTAGGTTAATTCAAGCTGAATTCCACTTACTAGAACTTTAGTAGCAACCACTGAGAAGGGACCTCTCCTAAGAGACTCCAGTAACTGGCAACCTCCCTAGGCTTAAAATATCGTCAATTACTTATCCCTATTTCTACCTTATTCTACTTTACTCTTATTTAAATAAATGGTCAGGACAGCCCTTTGAGGGATAATGTAACTATATATCCATTTGTATTAAGTGAGGAGACAACAACCTACTGTCCACCTATTATTTTTTTAAAAACTCTTGGCACACAGCCATGTTCATTTGTTTGAATATGGTCTTTCCCAGCCATAACAGAACTGAGTTGCCCTTTTAAACCGCCAACCATTCTAGAACACCATCAATTTTAGGTGACCCCATCATTTAACTACCTGGTTAAAAAACAGGCCAACTTTTCCATTTTCCAAACCCTCTTTTGCACACTTCTATGGACAGAGGCAAAAAAGATGTACAGACTCCTACAGAAAACTAAAATCCCTGTTTTTCTCAGGATTGAGCCAAACCCACAAAAAAGGCCTACCACCTCAAGAGAGCTGTTAAAAGGACTGCAATATTTCAGTACTATAAAAATGTATTTCCTACATAGGAAGTTTTAACACAGAGTAAGTTAAAATTAAATAGTGACTCGCAAGTAGTTATGTTTGTAACACCCAAGAACTCTTCTACGGCAGTTTACAGAGTACGAAACATTCAACTTACCTAGATACCTCCTCAGTCTAACAAGTTGTGGCTTTCTTTCTTGGTTCACGTTGTGATGTCGTCTTCAGACTAATAGCTTATCCACCTATCATTAAAAATATTATCTTGTTAAAATAACATGTATAGCATACTACATTCTCATTAACTTTTAGTGTGTACATCTTATTCTCCTATCAATAAGAGATAATATTTTGGGGGCCCTTCCAGTTTTTTTGTTTTTTTTTTTTTTGCTTTTATTGCTTAGAAAAGACCTGGTCCTGGGGCATCTGGGTGGCTCAGTTAGTTAAGCAACTGCCTTCGGCTCAGGTCATGAACCCAGAGACCTGGGATCGAGCCCCACATCGGGCTCCCTGCTTGGCGGGAAGCCTGCTTCTCCCTCTCTCACTCCCCCTGCTTGTGTTCCCTCTCTGGCTGCATTTCTGTCAAATAAACAAATAAAATCTTTAAAAACAAAAGAAAAAGAAAAGACCTGGTCCACACTATAGTTACATTCTTCTAAATTTCCTCACACACACTCGGGATTTTTCCTCCTACCCATGACTGGACTGTTCTCTACTATTTGCTGGGTAAGTAAAAGAGAATCTTGAGGTTTTGAATGGGCTCAAACTAGAATTTAGAGTTCTAAAAATATGGCATTTCTTCACTAATTCAAGCCTGTATCCTTTACATAATCCTGTACCTTTTTTATTTTTGGATTTATTTTACTTAACACAGAGAGAAAGCACACAAGCAGGGGGAACAGCAGGCAGAAGAGGGAGAAGCCCCGTGAACAAGGAGCCCAATGTGAGGCTCAATCCTAGGACCCTGAGATCATGACCAGAGCCAAAGGCAGATGTTTAACCAAAGGAACCACCCAGGTGCCCCAATCCTGTATCTTTCCTTAAAATTCAAACATACAATATTCTATTAGTTTCAGGTGTAGAACACAGCTTCAACCATGTACCTTTTGTCAATTCTTCTACCACCCGACACTTTTATAAATAAAAGTCCCCACTTTCTCAAACTCACACACCTTCCCCACCCCCCCCTTTTTAGATTTTATTTACTTGACAGAGAGCTTAAGCATAGGAGACAACATTAGTGGGGTGAGGGGCAGAGGGAGAAGCAGGCAGAGAGAGCCTGATGCCGGGCTTGATCCCAAGGACCCCAGGATCATAACCTGAGCCACAGGGAGATGCTTAACTGACCCGAGACACCCAGGTGCCCCTCAACATGCTGGTTTCACAAATAAAACCACATGAGTATATCTTAGGAGAAGTAACATCTTAAAAACCAAACACGTTTCACCCCACACAGCTAAATCACATTACTTAACCATTGTAACAAATCACACTCCAAAGTCTTCTATAGGTTAGAACTTCTAAGAAAACTTACTTGAAGTGAGTGAGTACTCCAGTATCAGCCAACCTCAATCATTCTTACCTAAAGAATAATAAGAGAAAGTTAATATAAAAGACAAGGGCATAAAAGTTTGAAAATGCTAGTTAACTTCAAAATTTAAAGAGTAAAATTCCAGAGACAAAGATTAGGGGCAAGTTACAGCATTTAAAAAAAAAAAAAAAAAAAAAAAAAAAAAAAAAAAAAAAAAAAAAAAAAAAAAAAAAAAAAAAAAAAAAAAAAAAAAA
>PITA01016150.1:0-32377 GCA_004023965.1 Spilogale gracilis | reverse complement strand
TACTATCCCTTATGTGAAGGTATGTGACAACGTTTACCTTACCAAATGAGTTTTAACATCAGCTCTCTTTTCATATAAAAGCACATACCCTGCTCCCCATTCAAGTATGTCTTCCATTCTCAGGTGGACTGGCCACCTGCAGCAGGAGTCCTCCAAGAGTACCCTCCCCATTCCACAGTACACAACAATGCAGTTGTTATCCTGCCATCCTCTGTATTTGCCTCTTTCTTTCCCTCCAAGTCCTCACTGAGTGTTCAGTTAGGGCAGGGAAGCTAGGCCTTATTCGGGACAGCAAGGAACCTGAGTTTTTCTGAGGGAGAAGACATTCACCTTCACCAAATATGCCTGGCAGGGCCACAGTGCACAAAAACCAGAAAGATCAGCCTTAAATTCAAGTTCCAGGTTTTTCTTCCTCCCTGATTATCAGTTACTGCCAAGAGGTTAAAAAAAAAAAGAGCTCCCTGTTGCACATGTACCATCCATAAGGGATACTATATCGTTTTGCATTCTCCCCCATTCTCCAGATTATCCTATTCTGCATCCATCCCCCTTCTCACCCTCCAAATAAAATCTTTTCAGCACTGGTGTTCAAAAGCAACATTTTTATGGTTGATGGTTTACCAACTGTTAGATTTCCACAGTTGAGTCTTAAAAATTGCCAATCATTATCTAGCAGCAATGACAGATGATTAGAAGCAGTCAAATCCTCAGAATTCTTTCCCTAATAGGCAGCCATTTGAGAACTGCACTAGCTGACAGAACACTGAAACATTATCAGCTAAAGCCAAAACCAAATAAAGGCCCAGAACAAACATCCTGGCTCTCTCAAACCTGTCCAAAATCATTAAGGGAAAGGCAGTAAATGCAGGACTGTGGATCATGTCACTGCAGCTGACAATGATTAACAATAGGAGACATGCAACCCCCATATAGGTTAAAAGTCCAAAACTAGTCACACGCATCTCTTTTCTTGGGGAAAAATGACACTATTATGCATTCTTCGTAGGTTTTGCAACCTTGTGTGAAAAGCACCCATTCCATTTCTTTCATCTTTCAGAAAGCACCGGTATCTGTTCCAAGGGCCTAACAGTACGAAAACGCATTCTGGCATCACACCTCTGAACCTTAGACGATTCTCATTAAAAATAGTAATTTTGGTTTGTAACAAGACAAGACTATGAAATACAATGCAAGCACCTCGGTATAGTGTTGTTACTGCAACCCATTTATTCCCAGCTTTTTGAGTGAGTGATTTTAAGACCCTCTACACTAAGATTCACAAATTATAGCTACATACAAATCAAAACTAGTAAGAATTGACTTAAGTCACAGGTTTCTCATTTCAAAGTGCAAAAATCTATTCATCTTGAAATAAGCAGAAATAAAGCAAAATTAACCCCCCTCCCCAGTAATGTTCCTCAAGTCCATAGATTATAACAAGTACATTCTCAAAACTGTTATTGGCTGTTAGGAAATAAACCTGAGCTTTTATTTCTAAGCACTCGAATCACTAAATCACGGCAGCAAGTGTTGGCCACCGATTTAATGAATTGTGCCACAGGAAAACCCCATCAGGGTTTTATGTCAATTAGTGACGGTCCCGTCACTAATACTGAGCGTTATGTTTGCACTGCATTGTTTTATCAATATAGAGCTAAACTAGTCACAATTTCTGTTTTAACTAACAGGAGAGTCAAGGTATTTGCTTGAACAGACTACATATTAAAGTACCAATTTGCCCCCACCTTGTGAATTGCTTGCCAAAGAGCAAGCCATTTTTCTTGATACAATGGAAGAAAATTCTCATGGTCATGAAGTTTTCACCCACATTTATGCAAAGTAAACCGAACTTTCCAGTTACAGAGCAGAAAGCATTATACATGAAAGCTGTTTCTCATGCATGCTAGCTAAAAACCAGCTCGGAGACCAAAGTTAAGTTGAATTGAGGTCTGGAACAACAGTCGATGCAAAGCTTACAAAGCTTAAAGTCCCAAGCAACAAAAGAAGGTGCTTCTGAAGACCTTTCTTCTTTCCTTTTTCTTTGGTGAACATTTTGGATTATATAACATCACATCCCTAAAGCTAATAAGGACCAAATTGAAAAAGCTACTCTGAACATTTGCAGTTATCCTACAGAATACGACGAAGTCTTAGGATTGGGAAATGATTCCCAACACGTATTCAACTGCAGGCAAGTCAACATGCCACACCACTTTTCCCCCAGGTTTAGAACATAGACATATTTAGGTAAGTCACATAACTTGAACTATACACATTAGATTCCCACCTAAGCCCATGTTAGTAACAAAGGTATTCCCAAGAAGCCCATTAAAAAATTTTTTATCACATTACAAAAACAAAAAAACAAAACAAAACAAAAAAAACAACTGTACTTTCAGTCTTAATTCACTCAACCTGCAGATTACCAAGATTGTATTCTGAAATCGATATTGCTGACCTATGAGCAGGTCAGTTTGCTACAACGGAGACTCAGTATCACATGCTATACAGTCCGTGTCAAGATGCTAAAAGCACTCTACTTCCCAGGTATGGTTTGATTCCCTCTCCCCCACACCACTGATGTGCTCCAGGTTCTCTTCAGTTACAATGCAACTAAAGGAAACCACGCAACTGAATCAGACATACCAAAGAATCAAGTTTGCACTTTTTGTCTGAGAACTGCAACAGCACTGAATTCTGCCTGACAAATTACAGCTCTAAACCCAAACCCACGCAGTTTTGATAGAACTAGCTTTACCATACAAGTGTTAGGTGCTGCACTGTAATTTCATTGTCAGAAGTGTGATGTCAGAATGCCCACGGAATAAAAGTACATAGCAAGTCACCAAGTTAGATTATATTGCTTGTTACCTACCTGTATGCAGTCGGCAATGAGAATCTTGGAGCAAGCAGGAATACTACATCCGGGTCCTAATGTCCATTGCCATTTGCGGTACTACGTTCCTCACAGTTACGCACTGCAGAAATGCTGGCTAAACGCAGTTATGTAGCAGGCCACTACTTTAATAGTGCATAATTGCAGTCCAAGAACACCAGAATACATTCCGCCACAACATAGTGGCTTGCCCAAGAAAAGCCAATATCTAAATTTTTGTCTGCCATAATATGCCACTTATAAAAAATTGCACAGGCGTAACGTTACAATTTCCCCAATTATTATGTTTATATTAGTGGTATAATACATCTATACATAAAGAGTGGTGGGGTTTATAGTACTTCTACTTAGGAGTTTAATTAGTGTTCTAAGCCAAGAGGATTAGGGTTTCACTGAATGTGAGCCATTCGGTTAATCTTAGAAGGTACCTGCTAAATACACTGGGGTCTCTTAGAGAATGCAGTTTTTAAGATTAGGAATAATAAGCTTAAATGATCAATGTTCCTCTTAAAATTATGAGAGAAAGTGGAGAAGAGGAAATGGGGGCAGGTGGTTACATTAAATGAGAAAAATGGCTAAAATACTTCAAAAGTACTACATTCCCTTTCCCACCCCATTTCATGATCAGCTTTTAGGAAATTCCTTTTTAAGATGATTTAAATTCACATTAGTCTAAAAACTATCATATGCATTCCAAGACTTATTGAAAGTCTATTTGAGTAGCTTACAACCCTCGGTATACTGCTGTTTCAGTGATGAAAGGCAAAACTTGGTTGAAACCAAGCAACATTATTTGCTAAACAACGTTTAGCAATTCTACAGCCCACAGTAAGGCTATCAAAGCCACAACTTTCAGGAGATTATCCATTAGCATCCTTCACCACTCTTCAAAGGTACGGTACTAACAAAAGCTTATTTTAGGGGTCTGTGCCAGCATCCCTTATAAAGAAAGGCATGTAATCTGAAAAATAAACTGAAACATTAATTTTATAGGCAGATTTCCCCACTTCCCCACCAGCCCCCACCCACACACATTCAAGTTCACCCTCTGTGGGTGTCCCATGAACACCCTTTATTTTATCATCAGTGGAGTCCCTACCATACAATTCAATCAAATTGTAATGGATTCCTTTCAAATCCAGACCCTTGTTTCCATACAGATAACTTCATACATATCACCAATTGATGACTTAGGACAAAACTTCCTCATTGATAGAATAATGGTAGAACTACTACCCATTTCCAAGTGTCTTGGTGAAGAAAAATGAGCATTTTCTAAGGAGATTTCTCTTCCTTAATTAGCACACCATGTACCTGTCAGTCACACAAGCAGAACTGGGTGACATGCCTATAATTAATTATACTCCACTAGTGTTTTACTTTTAGCATTATCCAGTTTCCTATGCAGAAAGTGCTCAACTGTTTCAACAATAGGTTTCCCTTTGTACTCAGGCACAATACTAAACTTCAGCATTTTAATCAAGATTTGATTTGGAATTTTACTTTTGCCAATTAGCACCAAGAACAGAGGTGAAAAGGAGGAAGACACATTCCATAGTAAGAGCTCTGTAATGTACAAATTTGAATGGAAACATAACTAAGAACAAAGCCAAACCGTTCAATTACTTTACCTACTTTTAGGAAGTTGTTCCTCTGCTAACACAGATGCACTGGGAAAACAGGTTCCCGTTGTACTAAGAAACAACAGTAACGATCTACTTAACGTCAAAATGTCTTATCCTGATGGAAGGAGATTCAATGAAGTTGACAATCAACTGACAACACCATCGAAACACTCCAAAACTTTATGGTGGGAGGAAGGGCTATTTGTACTGTGTAGCAAGCAACTGTCTCCAGATTTAGTGCTACATCACAAGTAAACTATGGAAAAACAGGTTAACAAATAGTTTACGGTAAGAATCATCTGCAACCCTACTTGTCATTAACAGTCACCACTAGTTCTTAGACAAGAGAATAAGTAGATTTTTATAGTCCTACAGACTTGGCCCACCAGCAGTAGCACAATGAGATGTAAAAGTTACAGAGTACAAATGCATACATAGCTAACGCTACTTTATGGTTACTACGCTTCTTACTTTCTGAGTTGCATTTTTCAGACTAAAACCCATCTTCATAAATCACTTGAAGTAATACATGAAAAGGCTTCATGTTTAACAATCTTTAATTCAAATGTGAAAGTTCAATACAAGCCATTTGTAGGGCTTGGGACTTGTTCTTTTAAAAACAAGAATGAAGGAATGCAACAGAATGATCTTTCCACTTTTTCTTCAGAAACTTTCAAGGAAAGGATAGATCATAGGGCCATAAGGATCCATTTAGTCATACCCACTTTCTCCCCCTACCAATAGTCTATCACCCATTCCATAATCTTAATACACATTCCCGAAGGAAGATTTACAGTTCAGCTTGCTTACATAACCATTTAAAAATACTTAGCACCAGCTTGCTTCCTATAATGCCAAACAAATCAAATCATGAAACTACTTCAATATGCATTTCTTCTTTTTAAAACAAGGGGGTACTTATTTGTAGAAAGCAATACTTAGCCTACAGATACATTTCCCAGAAATGGCATGTGCCATTTGAAGGCCTAGACACGCTCATGCTTTCAAAGTGGAATACCTAGCCTAATGTGCATAGAAGCATGAATGGCAAAGTTGAAGATCAATATTATAACTATTTTTTCTATTTATTTGAAGCACAGTAAAAAAAAAATTGGTACACTTTGGAAATTCAATGGCACAAGGTACACTGCCATAACTTGAGGGACATTATACAGTTAAAAAAAAAAGGAAATAAGAAAAAAATTCCCATTTGAAACACTGCATTACATAATTTTACCTGCCCAAACAGACCATTTACAAATATTAGGTCGATAAACTGCTAACATCCATAAAAAGGTAGCTTTCTTACTAAAATGCAAGAATTTAAAAGATTGGTATCTAAACAAGAAAAGACAAAAACAAACTGGAATGAAAACCTAGATATCACATCTAAAATCGGGGCTTTTTGTTTGGGCCTTCATACTCTTCTCTCCCTCTACCATATCCTGCTGGAGTTCCAGGCCCCATTCCTCTAGGACCCTGTCCACCCACAGGTCCCGCACCTCCCTGCCCAAAGCGCTCAGTACGCTATTGGAACAGTAATTAACAGTTCATTATATGTAGTTGATGTCCATGTGTGTTAAGTAAATATTTTAGAAGGTTCCGTAGTCAACGTTCGTCGATACAATCACCAATGAGTCGATCCACAGGTACCGGGAACATAGAAAGGAAAAAAGGGTAATTTGAAAATTAGTTTACGATAATACATGCCTTGTGGTATGTTCCCACTTGAGCCATTCTCATACACCTGTTTCAAAGAATAGGTCCTCCCTGTAGTGCTAAAAAATTTAAGAATTAGTGCAGATGTGAAAACCCATTCCGAAATGAGTTTTAAGAAATTTCACATCAGATTAACCCACTGGAAAAAAGCTTGCAAACTTCTCTTTCAAGGTCTGAACAGGAAATTTAATTTCCAAGTAAGCCTAACAAGCCCAACCAGACAGATTCAATGCACTCAATGAAGTGACAAAGACCTACTCACCAGTTAGTGGCATGAGCTGCATAAGAAACCTTGTGCTTTTCAAGATCTTAAGACACATCTGCTAAGTTGCAGAAATCTTAAAAGGTTCAAAGTTTTAATAAAATGCTACCAGACTACAAAAAGAAAAAGCATAAAAGACTAATAGATTTAGTCACTTAACCGGCACAGTAACTTCTTTAAAAAGTGTTGCCATATTCTCACAGGTATACCACCTTCAGAACCATCACTACATAACCAGAGACAATTATGTTCACAGCAGCAGTCTATATTGTTGCAAATTATTGGAATATACATCCCACCCCCAACACCGGCCCAGCTTTTCCTTCAGCTCTTTCAAAGTCCACTGATTAGCTATGATTCCACATTCTGGATATCTCCCAAACACCCTAAACACCAAGCTAAAGTAACTGCAATAAAGCAGGATTTCATTATTCCACCTAGTTTTAAGTACTTCTCAACTGAGAAACCTATTATTCCCCAAACAGAAAAACCCTATAGATATGCAAAGCACAGAAGCCTCAACTATCTTTCAAATTCCATTCAAAATAGATTACTGAAAGCATCAGTCAAAAAAATGGGGGGAGGGGGTAAAGCATCAGGGTTTAACTGCTCCTATACATAGTTCCAACAGGTTTCCTAACTAAATACTATAGGACTACTTAAACTAAATCTCAATCCTTTAAACTACTTCCCAAATTCCTAAAAATTTCAGGGTTTTAAGTGCATCATGCTGATCAAAAGCTCTAAGTAAATTTTGGGATTTCGTGATTACATTATTACATCTTAAAATCCTACGTGTTATAAGGGACATACCAAGAATCTTAATTGTGGGAACATCACGTCAAATTAGATTTTAGAAATTTGATACAGACCTACAATCTACCTTTTAGAAAGCATATAAACTGTTACCCACAGTGTTTTTAAAATTCAATTTAAAGAATGCTAGTAACGCTATGTTTTGACCCAACCAGGTTTGTATGATTCTAATTCTCAAAAAACCTTAAGTAGATTTATTTAAACAGATTAGGCCCCATACTAAATATTTAGACTCCTATATGTAAAATGAATCTAATGAGCTACGTGCTGAAGCTTCCCTCCTTTGCCTAAAGTTTGCAGGTGAACCAATCAGATTCAGTTCAGTTGTGAAAATGCACTCTTCTCTAAACCCACCTCTAAATCCAATATTCAATTTTCCTACGGATTTATAAAAGCTCTAACACAGCCACTCATACCAATTCACTTGGTGGTTCTAGAACATCCTGAAGCCTATCTGTATAGTTAAAATATGAAAGCATCAAGAAGGTTCAGATCAAATGCACACAACTAGTATGCTTAAAATTGTCATTAATTTTTGCTATCCTGGAGCAAAATAGAGATGTCAGTTTACTTTAGAAAGTGCACCTACTGACGGGCCCAACAAGTGGGAAACGACGAGTCAAAACAGTGAACAACTCCCTTTTCATGGATAGAAAACCACACCAAATATACATCAAAGTCCACTAAAACATGCCTACCTAGAACTATAAACTACCAAGTCTGATTCATACTTATGGCAAATATCAGCTTAATGAACGACAGTTTGCCATTTGATTACTCTCACTTGGATGGAGAATAATCAGGTATGTCATCTAACATATTTAGAATTTGGATTTGCCATGTGCTAGAATACAAAAGTACACAAGCAATATAATGGAAAGCACCTATGTCTACTTATTGCCAAAGAGAACTCCAACATACTACTGACAGCATAGACTTCTTGCTGGCAACCGTTTCTGTTTAGGTTACCGCACACTGAGTTCTTCTACGTTGCCAAAGTACTCCTCAAGATTATGATTTACGTGATAAGGGAACTAAAAAGAGGTCCAGTTACCTACTTAAAAAAACAAAAAACAAAAAACAAAAAACAAAACACACACACGTAAGTTGTGAAAAATGAGAATTTCCTTTGTACTACGTCATACAGGATACATTACCATGTCACTTCCCATCATGGAACCACTCATGGTTGCTGGTGGGACTCCAGGATTAGCTTCATAACCTATGCCACCACCACCACCTAGAGGTGGAAATTTCTGGCCTCCTGAACCATAGGGATCTAGGAAACAAAAATGCTGGTTACAACTCAACCAGAACACTACTCTCTAATGGTACTGTTAATTTGATTTTCATGCTTACCTCCCATGTTCATTGCTCCTCCACCACCCATTCTCATGTCTCTTTCTCTCTGCAAGAAAAATAAATAAATAAATAGCCATTTGTATACCTATACTTTACCCATACTAAGAATTCTTAAGACAAAAGATTTCCAAAACTTAAAAAAAAAAAAAACCTAAGTATGTCTAAAACCAATATTCTGAAACCAATTGATAAGACTCAATTATCAGAAAACACACAAGGCTTCTTTCCAACCAATGAAATCTTTAGGCCCAGCCAAGAGAATACAACTTAAAGTGTAATGTCATTATTGAACTGAGTAAAATTTCATTTTAGGTACCTACAAGTTTTGTAGAGAACTCCAATTACATTTCAAAAGTACTCTACTTACTGGATCCATGTAGCCCATCCGGCTATAACTTTCTTCTCTTTGGCGTCTCATCTGTTCTTCCATCTCACGCTGACGAATCATCATCTCTTCTTCCCTTCTACGTCGTTCTTCTTCTTGCCTGGAAAATATTCATCAAGCATATAAACTAAAGTGTCATCTACATCTTTTAAAAGACAACTGGAAGAAAGCTAGTAATTTGCCTCAAGAGCTTTACAAACTCTAGGCTATAGCAAACATGCATGAAGGCCTGGAGAGAGAGCAGAATAGACCCTCTTTGAATAGAGTCAAACATTCTGGCAAAGAAAACAGGCATCATTAATCATAAAAACCTTACACTTTACTCCAACTTTGTGTAAAATCAACACTGACGTAGTAGTATTCAACCTCTCTGTACCCCACTAGACTCAACTGTAAAATTTAGGCCTATCTTTTCCTCTAAATGTTAACCCAGAAGCAAAATGTCTTTTTTTTTTTAAGATTTTATTTATTTATTTATTTATTTTTAAGATTTTATTTATTTACTGGACAGAGATCACAAGTAGGCAGAGAGAGTGGAGAAAACAGGCTCCCCGCTGAGCAGAGACACTGATGGGCCTGGATCCCAGGACCCTGAGATCATGACTTGAGCTGAAGGCAGAGGCTTTAACCCACTGAGCCACCCAGGCACCTGCAAATATTTATTAACACAATTTTACCTTAGTTGCATTTCTTTACGTTTCTGCATTTCTTGACTGTGAAGTTCTTCCATTCGTCTTAATTCTTCCTGGCGTCTCATCAGATCTGAACATTAGAAAATTGTTTTGGGTGAATTCACATCAAGGGGTTCTAAAAAATTAGAAAAGCAACTGACCCTATCAGTGAAATTTACACAAAGGGGTCTTTTACCTTGACGCAAAAGATTTGCCTGATGCTCATGATAGGCATCTTCCATTTCACTTTCCAATTTGTCTTTTGCATCTTTCATGTTTTTTTCAACTTGTTCCCTTTGCTGTTTTTCCATTTCATCCAGGGATTTCCATCGCTGAGAATATTCATACTCAAATGTGCCATGCTGGGCAAAACGAGGAGGCGTTTCTCTCTCCCTGACAATATTTAAAGATGAACCAATTTGTGAACGCACCCAAGAAAATACTACCTGACTGCCCTAAAAATATGATGTCCTCCCTGGCCTATCACATGTAAGAAATGCCAAAAGGCAATGTAAAATAGCCTACATTAAAGATGACGTGTTCCAGGAGCGCCCGGGTGGCTCAGTCAGTCTGACTTTTGATTTTGGCTCAGGCCATGAGAATGAGCCACAGGGAGCTACTTAGGAGTCTCTCCTTCTACCTCCACCCACCCCCAACACCACATGCACTTGCCTGTGCTAATAAACAAATTTTTACAAAATAATGAAAAATAACAAATCCTAGAATGATACAGTAATAGAGAATATTGGGCACTGGAGATAAATCCTACCTACCCCATTAATTTTATCTCCTCTAACCAAATTCCTGTTCAAAGAGTACTTTTTTTTAATCCTTAAAAAGATACATATTCATCACCCAGTTGTTTAAAGGCCAAACAAAACTGCATATAAAATACACCTCTCTCAGCAACAAGCATTTAGCATTTGAGTATCTCTGCTTCAAAACCTCTACACTTCCTGAACCTTAGATTTCTATCAGGCACATGCATTTTAAATAATTTCGCATTCTCTAAGCAAAACTAAAAAATTACTATGAAAAAATGAAAAAGTTCTCATTTACAATTTAAAAATGCTTAAATTAAATCAATCTTACTTTTGATACATTGGATTCTTCTGTGCGAGTTTTTCAGGAAGGCCATCTTCATCATCTAATTGTTCAAGTGGTTCCACAATAACCGGCCGAGGAGTTCTAGTAACAAAAATGGTTCCATCTTAACTTTAAGGTTTTAGTTTTATCCCAACTTCTTCATCCAAGTTAATAAATAAAAATTAGGATAAGCACATGAACTTACGTTGTCAGTAAGAAAACACCTTCGCTGCATCTTTCAAAGGCTTTTCGTGCTGCTGGTTTAGAAGCAAATTCAACAATGCCTTTCCCTGTAGATCTCCCACGATCATCCACAATTACAACAGCCCTTTCAATAGGACCAAATTGGCTAAAGGCTTCTTCCAACAGTTCATTGGAAACATAAGGTGAAAGATTTCGAACAGAGAGGGCAGCAGCATGTGTGGCAAAGCGAACCCGAAGCTGTCTACCTCTCATGGGTGTATCATCAAGTTCGGCTTTGGCAATTTCAGCCAGTGCCCTAGATTCCTGAAAGTATCAGACATACTCATGTTAGTATAACCAACCGTTAACACCCACTCGAAAACTGTCAAAAGCCCAACTCCCATTCCCTTTCTTTCTCCAGCTCAGTTCAAGTATTTGCAGGCAGCCCCCTCCCTTACACCACCCAGGGTAGTGTCCCTACCACCCATTCCTCTTTTCTTAGTATCAACAATTATTCACATTAAAACCGTTGAACCGTATAATCTTATAAAGATGCTTCTTTGTAAAAATAATGAAAATTTTAAAGACCAACCCAACACTGTTGAACACTAAAACTTGCAGTAGCAAAAAACAAGGGGGAAAAAACCCTCTAAATCCACATTAAAAAAAAAAAAAAACTCACAAGTTTAATAAACCCAAATCCTTTGCCTTTATTAATAAAAACTTCTCCTGGTTCTCCGTATTTAGCAAATAGTCTTTTGAATTCATCCTCTGTGATATCAGCAGGTAGATTCCCAACAAACAATCGACAACGCTGAGTGTAAGTTTTCTCTCCAGGCCTCCTCAAGAGAGACAAGTTAGCTTTAAATCCCTAATGAAAAAGGAAGATAATTATCAGAAACTAGTGATCTTAGCAAGTAGGAAAACCCAGTAACAATGTTCGCTGTTCCCAGACCGGTTAACACCACCAATCAGGTTGCTCTTCTGTTCCATTTAAAGTCAAAGTCAAGATTCTCTATTTGCGTGATTCCCAACGTTAGTAACTATCCAAACATCAAAGAGCCCAAACCATCCAGAACAGTAGAGAATAGACCGACAGCCCTCTCTACATTCGATTCTAAGCAACCTCATCAGCTGTGTGCTGAGTATCCCTAACAAACGTAAATCGCAACCGACATTAAGTTAAAATGGTGATCAAGTTTTAAATGAAAAAAGGATGTGATCAAAATCCTGGTGTCACCCGCACATTTGTGCCTGCGCTTTTAAGGTCTCCCCCGACCTCGCCAACCCTGCATTTCACGCTCTGATCTGGTTCCCAGGATCCGCTAGCTTTAAGAGGGCCCAGCACAGCGTCTCATCGCTGCCTCAGGCCACCCTCCCTCGGTCCTCCGCCAGCCCGGAGCCCAGCCCCGGGGCCAAGTAGAGGACCCACGCGTCCACCCCTCGCCCAGGCAGCGGCCCCGCCCTTCATCGCCCGCGCGCACGCGCCTTTTCCGGTCTCGGACAAAATGGAGGCCGGGAAAGGAAAGAGGAGGGGGCCGCCGCCATCTTAGAAAAACCGACGCGTAGCTCCCGGAGACACTCACCTCTGAGTCGGAGATCTTCTCCTCGCTGCGGCCACCTGGGCCGCCGGGCGGGGGCCCCTGGTGGTGCTGCTGGTGGTAGGGCGGGTGGTGCTGCCGGCCTCCACGGGGCTCCCCGCCGCCTCGGTGCGGCGGCTTGGGGTGGCCGCCAGGAGTGCTTAGGCCCGGGCCACCGCCGGGCTTCGGCCCGCCTGGCATTTTGCCGCCTTTCGGGCCTCCAGGTCCTGGGCCCTGCTTAGGCCCGGGGCCCGGTCCCCCTGTAGGTGGAGGCGGAGGGCCCCCGGCCTGGGGCGGGGTGGTGGGGACCCCACTGCTCGGCGGCGCAGGCGGGGGCGCCCCAGGAGGCGCCGAGGTGACAGTGGGCGGTGGGGTCGGGGTGGGGCCCGGTCCCGTAGGAGCCCCGGAGGTCGGAGGAGTGGCAGGCGGTGCCGAGCCTGAGGCCGGCGGAGCGCTGCCCACTCCGGGAGCCGGGCCGGGTCCCTGAGGAACGACGGGCTTGGACGAGTCCTGTGGCGGCGGTGGCGGCTGCTGATGCGGCGGCTGATGCGGCGGCTGATGCGGTGGCTGATGCGGTGGCGGCTGAAGCGGCGGCGGCTGCTGTGGTGGCGGCTGCTGTGGCGGTGGCTGCTGCTGTTGCTGGTGCGGAGGCGGTGGCGGGATCGGGGGCTTGGGGCCACCCTGGCCCGGGCCGGGACCCATGGGTCCGCGATTCTGATTGAGGCCCATGCCGGGTGGCGGGGAGCGGAAGTCGTGGAGGCCGCCGCGGCCGCCGCCTCCTCCGCGCCGGTGGAAGCCGCCACCGCCACCGCCACGGCTCCGAAACCGGTCCCGAGACATGTCTGTGATCAAGGGGCGGTCGAGGCAAAAGCGAAGAAGACGCTCTGGGAACGAGGAGGCCACCTTGCTTCGCACAAGATGGCGGATGACACAGGCGGCGCGCCGCCTTTGTCCTCCTCTTATATAGGCCAGATGGCATGGCCCCGCCTACTTTTCGATCTGTAGCTCCAATAGCCAATTGCAAGTACGGTATTTGATGACACTAAGTTACGGAGCGCTAATCTTTGCGATTGGCTTCCGTAAGAGAGGAGGAGGCGGGGGGGGGAACTGAAGTTTCCAGTTGGCCAATGAGCGAAAAAGGAGTTGGCTGAGGGTCACTGTGATTTGCTGGGAGAAATTTGAATGAGTTCGCCCGAGCAATTTTCCCTGATAGCCAGGGCCCTATCAGCCCCTGGGGGAGAAGTTAGAGGACCCTTTTCTTTTCTTGATTACCCCCAAGAGCTGCCTGCCGGTGTTTTTGCCCGGAAAGAACAGATCTTCTCCGGTTCAAAAGCATAAATTACGTGTGGCTATTACCTACCCTACCTTGCGCTGGGCCAATTAAATTAGAGAAAATCTTACAGATTTCATACACAGTCTTATGGATTTCATTTTGAAACCTCACTAGAGTACAGGTTTGTTTTAGCAGTATAAACTTTGGAATAGGCTTAAATTAGTGCACTCTTTGTTCAAAAAGAAAAGAAATTTTAACTATGTACTTGCATGTGTATAGACTAGTAATTTACAAACACAAATCACGGAAGGAATATAACATTTTCTTTAATTCTGCTATCGCTGAGGCATCTGCCTTCCGCTTAGGTCATGATTCTTGGGTCCTGGTATTGAGTCCCACTGAGGCTCCTTGCTCCGTGGGGAGTCTGCTTCTCCCTCTCCTTCTGCCCCTCCCCCTGCTTGTGTTCTCTCTCTCTCTCTCTCTCAAATAAATAAATAAATAAATAAAAATTCCACTACCACTCAACACTTTGTGAACAGATTAAGATACTTTAAAATTACAATGTTAAAATATCTATATGGAATCAAACAATGGGTAGTAACTTTCTTACCTCAAACTCTGTAACTTTCAAATACCCTAATCATGTCCCTTAATACCCCTCCACCTTACTGTCATCTATGGACTTTTTTTTTTTTTTAAGATTTTATTTATTTATTTGACAGAGAGAAACACAGCCAGAGAGGGACACAAGCAGGGGGAGTGAGAGAGGGAGAAGCAGGCCTCCCGCCGAGCAGGGAGCCCGATGTGGGACTGGATCCCGGGTCTCCCGGATCATGACCTGAGCCGAAGGCAGTTGCCTAACCAACTGAGCCACCCAGGTGCCCCTGGACCTTTTTTTTTTTTTTAAGATTTTTTATTTATTTATTTGACAGAGAGAGAGAGATCACAAGTAGACAGAGAGGCAGGCAGAGAGAGGAGGAAGCAGGCTCCCTGCTGAGCAGAGAGACCTTCTGATGGATCATTCCTTCCTCAATTAATACAAGCTCATGGCCCATTGTCTTCCTTTCCATCTCTGCTTCTGCTCATCATTCAACATCTGTTTTGATAACCACCCAATACTCTGTAGAATCTTTACCTCCAACAGTCTTCCCTTCCATCCTATAGTACTCACCAAACCCTCCTCACAGTCATCCTATGTTTGTTATTGACAGTAACTACACCATCTCTCAAATCTCCTTTCAAGCATCTCAACTGTCCGATCAATAGTAACCGTGATTCTTTGACATCCTCAAAACCTTCAAATTATTAAATATATTAGTTTTTCACTTTCACATTCCTATGTTCATAACTTCTGTAACCACGCTTAGATATTATGATTGCTTTCAAATACAATTCTTGTTTTTCTCTTTCTCCATTATACTCACCTGGTAAAACCCCAGTTCTAGGGTGCCTGGGTGTCTCAGTGGGTTAAAGCCTCTGCCTTCGGCTCAGGTCCTGATCTCAGGGTCCTGGGATGGAGGCTCACATTGGGCTCTCTGCTCAGCAGGGAGGCTGCTTCCTCCTCTCTCTCTGCCTGCCTCTCTGCCTACTTGTGATTTCTCTCTCTCTCAAATAAATAAATAAAAATCTTTAAAAAACAAAACAAAGAAACAAAAAAACCTGGTTCTAGTTGGACCCAACAAATCACTTTCTTTTCTTTTTTAAAAAAATATTTTTATTTATTTATTTGAGGGGGGGATCACAAGTAGGCAGAGAGGCAGGCAGAGAGAGAGGAGGAAGCAGGCTCCCTGCTGAGCAGAGGGCCTGGCTCCCTGCTGAGCAGATAGCCCGATGGGGGCCTCCCTCCCAGGACCCTGAGATCAGGACCTGAGCCGAAGACAGATGCTTTAACCCACTGAGCCACCCAGGCACCCCCCAACACTTTACTTTCTTAACAAGAACTGATGCTTTCACTTTAAACTCTTGACCACAAGTCTCAAAAGGGCATTAGACATTTTTCTGGCAATCTTACTGAATTTCACTATTAAATTCACTTTCCCACTTCCCCACTTCCCCACTTCCAGAAATAGTGTATTTCATGCTTTCTCTCTTCAAACTCTTACACTTTCTTCTCTCACTTCACCATAATTAATTCTCCTATTTCTTTAAGAAAGTAAAAATCAGAGAGGAACATTCTCATTAGATGGCAAGCCTCAAGTCTACTTCTATTTGTACCTATCCTTTCGGTCTTTCTCCCTCATACCATGAAAGATGTGTATTTGCCCCTATCAAAGGGCAGACCCCTCCTCTAGTGCTGTGGATACCCTTCCCCTGCCCCGCATGCCTTCTCAAGGATTTTTCCTTGCTGTATCATTAGTTAATTCCACTGAGACATAATCATTTTCAAAATAAACAAAAATTTCCCTTTATCCTTTCATCTCATTTCTTCATTCTTTATAAGAAAACTAAAACAAGTTATCTACACTAGAGGTCTCCATTTCCCCACCTCAGTTTCCTCTTAAATCCACCCCAGTCTGTCCACCCTTCTCCTCTTAAAAGATGCCCTGCCAGGCACCTGGGTGGCTCAGTTGGTTAAGCGACTGCCTTCGGCTCAGGTCATGATCCTGGAGACCCAGGATAGAGTCCCACATCGGGCTCCCTGCTTGGCAGGAAGCCTGCTTCTCCCTCTCTCACTCCCCCTGCTTGTGTTCCCTCTCTGGCTGTATTTCTCTCTGTCAAATAAATAAAATCTTAAAAAAAAAATGCCCTGCCAGAGATGACAGTGATCCACATGTTGCAAAATCCAACAAACACTGCTCTATAATTATCTCTTTTTACGTGTTAGTGACCTTCCACATAGATGGCCCTCTGTCTTTCATGAAACACTTTTCTCACTGGCCTCTGTGACACCATACTGATGATTTTTCTCCTGTTTCAGAGATCCCTCTCCATTGCTGACTCTTCCCTCATAGGACTTCTAAATGCTGAGATATTTCAGAACTCATTTCTAGTCACTCTTTAACAACTGTTCTCTCCTTATGTAGGTAATCCCTTCAAGACCAAATACCATCTAAATGTTAATAATCTTTAAATTTATATTTCCATAGTAGGGTAGGTCTGTCCTCTGAGTTTCCATGTCCTATATTCAACTACTCATTAGACCTCTCCATGTGGAGGTCTCCCTGGCATAAAAGATACAGTATATCTAAACTGGAGCTCTTGATTTTATCAACCTAACCTGTTCTTCCCCACCCCACAATCTTCCCCAGAATACTAACTAGCATTACCTAGTTGTTAAAAAAACAACAAGGATTCATCCTCTTCATAAAATCCAGAACTCAGTTCTACCTACAAAGTATATCATGAATCTATTTACCTCTCTCCATTTCTATCACTACAACCTAATCATTTTCACCTCCACTCTCAGCTGAATTACTGCAACCACATTTTAATTTGTCATCTTGCTCTCTTTCTGGGTGCTCTCTAATCCATTTTCCATATAGCAGTTAGGGTGATCTTTTAAGAAATATATATAATTCAGGGATGCCTGCGTGGCTCAGTCAGTTGAGTTTCCCACTCTTGATTTCTGCTCTGGTCATGATCTCAGGGTTGCAGGATCAACCCCTCATGGGCTCCCTGCTTAGTGGGGAGTCTGCTCAAGATTTTCTCTTTCCCTCTCACTCTGTCCCTCCCTGCCTGAATAAATAAAAATTTTAAGAAATATTTTATTTATTTGTGAAATATTTAATTTATTTATTTGTGTGAGAGAGAAAGCGCCCTCGTGAGAAAGCAGGAGTGGGGGCAGGGGCAGAGGGAGAGGGATAAGCAGACTCCCCGGTGAGCAGAGAGCCACCCAGGTGTCCTGTATATAAATAAATCTTTTTTAAAAACCATAATCCAGATGTCAATTTCTCCTCTTATTTAAAAGCCTTACAGAGCGCCTGGGTGGCTCAGTGGGTTAAAACCTCTGCCTTCAGCTCAGGTCATGATCTCAGGGTTCTGGGAACGAGACCCATGTTGGGCTCTCTGCTCAGCAGGGAGCCTGCTTCCCCCCTCTCTCTGCCTGCTTCTCTGCCTACTTGGGATATTTCTCTCTCTCTCTCTCTCTCTCAAATAAATAAATAAATAAATAAATAAATAAATAAAATCTTAAAAAAAAAAAAAAAAAAAAAGCCTTACAGTGGTTTCCCATTGCTCCTAGAATAAAATTCAAATACCTTACCAAGGTCTACAAAGCCTGATCTGATGTGACCCCTGTCTGCTTTCCCAGTGTTTTTTGTTTAGTAAACTCTACCCGCAACATGGGGTTGAACTCACACCCCAGAGGTCAAGAGTAGCATGCTCTGCTGACGGAGCCAGCCAGGCGCCCCAACCCAGTCTTACCTGTCTAGTTGCCTGACAACATCCACTTGTTCTTAAGATTTATCAAGTTACTTTGTCTGGACGCTTTTGCTTCAGGGTACTTGGACTTGCTGTTTACTCAGCCTTGAAGTGCTTTCGCTCCTCCCCCCCCCCCCGCAACTTTCCGCAATTACGGCTTCTTCGTTCTTCCATCTCAGCTTGAATGTCACGTCAAAAAAGCCTTCGCTGCCAATCACCACAACTAAAGGAAGCCTCTGTTACACCATCCTGTACATGGTGTAATGTATAGAATAGCTCTCTCATACATTGCATTTATCTTGCGTGTTTCTTCACTTGTTTATTGTTGATCTCTGTTAGACTGGGATTCTGAGCCTCAGGTGTTTTTTTGTTTGTTTTTCTGAGAGAGAGTGAGCAAGAGAAAGCACAAGTAGGGGGAGAGCGAGAACCAGACTCCTCACGGAGGAGCATGGAACCCCATGGGGTTCGATCAGGGCTCAACCAGGGATCCTGGGATCATGACCTGAGCCAAAAACAGATGCTTAACTGAATGAGCCACCCAGGGTCCCCTCTTAGACCGGGGTTCTGAGTCAGAGTTCTTTAAGGCTATACCACTGGTAGCTAGCACAGACACTAGCACAGAGATGCTTCATAAATATGTGTTGAATGAATGAATGAAAGCATAACACTGAAAAACAGGCTCTGGCTCCATGTCCAGGGCCTTGTATCAAGATCCTTCACTTTTCAGGGCGCCTGGGTAGCTCAGTTGGTTAAGCGACTGCCTTCGGCTAAGGTCATGATCCTGGAAACCCGGGATCGAGTCCCACATCGGGCTCCCTGCTCGGCCAGAAGCCTGCTTCTCCCTCTCTCACTCCCCCTGCTTGTGTTCCCTCTCTGGCTGTGTTTCTCTCTGTCAAATAAATAAAATCTTTAAAAATATATATATTTAAGAAAAAACAAGTCCTGTTAGTGTATTCTTGAAAAGGCAAGTTTGGAACAGTTTTTTTTTTTTTTAAGACACTAAACTTTATTTATTTGGGGGCTGCTGGAACACTGAGTCCATTAAGCATCTGACTTTTTTTTTTTTTTTTAAGCATCCGATTCTTGATTTTGGCTCAGGTCATAATCTCACGGTTGTGAGAATGAGCCCTATGTCAGCCTCTGTGCTGGGCTTGGAGCCTCAAGTTTCTCTGTCTCTCCCTCTCTGCCCCTCCCCACCCTCTTAAAAACAAAATAAAATTGAGTTCTATTTTATTTATTTATCTTTTTTCTCTTTTCTTTTTCTTTTTTTTTTAAACAGATTTATTTATTTATTTGACAGAGAGAAACACAGCTAGAGAGGGAACACAAGCAGGAGGGGGTGAGAGAGGGAGAAGCAGGCTCCCTGCTCGGCAGGGAGCCTGATTCAGGGCTCGATCCCCGGACTCTGGGATCATGACCTGAGTGGAAGGCAGACGTTTAATGACTGAGCCAACCAGGTGCCCCATTATTTTTATTTTTTCTTAAGTAAGTTACATGCCCAGTGTGGAACCCAATCCAAGACTTAAACTCACAACCATGAGATAAATACCTGAGCTGAGATCAAGGGTCAGATGCACCAAGTGAACCACCCAGGCACTCCTATTTTATTCATTCATTCATGCATTCATTCATTCATTCATTTATATTCATTCATGCATTCATTCACTTATTTATTTTTAAAATTTTGTTTTTTGTTTGAGAGAGAGATAGGAAGAGAGCGAGGAGAGGGCCAGAGGGGGAGGGAGAAGCAGGCTCCCTACTGAGCAGGGAACTCAAGGTAGGCTTGATCCCAGGACTCTGGGATCATGACCCGAGTCGAAGACAGACACTTAACAGACTCAGCCACCCAGGTGCCCCTATTTTATTTATTTTAAAGCAAGCTCTGTGCCCAATGTGGGGCCTCAGCTCATGACCCCAAGATCAAGAGCTACATGCCCTACCAACTGGTAGCCAGGAGCCCCTGTAATACATTTTTAAAGATAGTCTATTCTTGAATTTAACAGTAGATTAAAAGAATGATCCACCACAACTAAGTAGGGTTTTTCTTAGGAATAGTGGGATGTCTCAACATTAGGAAGTTATTAAGGTATCAGAAGAAAAGTATTAAGATAATATATCCTATCAATAAATAAAAACCAGGTGTAGGGGTGCCTGGGTGGCTCAGTTGGCTCAGCAACTGCCTTAGGCTCAGGTCATGATCCCAGAGTCCTGGGATGGAGCCCCACATCAGGCTCCTTGCTCGCGGGAAGCCTGCTTCTCCCTCTGCCTGCATGTGTTCTCTCTCTCTGACAATAAATAAATAAAATTTTTAAAAAGGTGTATGCTTAAAAGGCATTTGATAAAATTCAACACCCATTTAGTTTTACAGTCTTAAAAACTTTGAAACAGGAGGTGGCGCCTGGGTGGTTCAGTTGGTTAAATGACTGCTTTTGGCTCAAGTCATGATCCCGGAGACCTGGGATCAGGCCCCACATCGGGCTCCCTGCTCTGTGGGAAGCCTGCTTCTCCCTCTCTCACTCCCCCTGCTTGTGTTCCCTCTCTGGCTGTGATTCCTCTCTGTCAAATAAATAAAATAAAATCTTTAAAAAAATTTTTGAAACAGGAGAATATTTCTTCTAGAAAGTCTTTATTATATTATATTGAATGAATTCAGATTGTACCAACCACATTAGGAAATGGAAAAGTGGTAATTCCATCCATTCTACATATTGGGATTAGCTGCCTGTTAGTGACCTCTTGCTTTGTACCACTCTCCATTCATCTTAACAACAATGTTATGAACTAGATACTATGATTATTTCCACTTTACAGATGAGGAACCTAGAGCTTACATAAGTTTAGTGACTTTCCCAGCATTACATAACTATAAATGTGCTGAGATTTGATTCCAGACCTCTCTAACTTGACATTTCAAGCTCTTAACCTTTCAAGCTTCAAGCCTCTATAATTCCTCCTCTTTCATTCCAAATCTTGATGCCTAAGTTCAATTATAAGCTTAGCTTATTAATTTTTTAAAAGTACCTGAATAGGGGCGCCTGGGTGGCTCAGTTGGTTGGACGACTGCCTTCGGCTCAGGTCATGATCCCGGAGACCTGGGATCAGGCCCCACATCGGGCTCCCTGCTCTGCGGGAAGCCTGCTGCTTCTCCCTCTCTCACTCCCCCTGCTTGTGTTCCCTCTCTGGCTGTGTTTCTGTCTGTCAAATAAATAAAATTAAAAAAAAAAAAAGTACCTGAATAGTACACTCACACACATTAACTGTAAAAGATTCAGGTAACGAATACATTTTTAGAATAAAATCTGACCTTCATTAACTTTCCCACTCTATTGTTAAAAGTACCAAAAGGACATTTTTTTTTTAAGATTTTATTTATTTGACAGAGAGAAACACAGCCAGAGAGGGAACACAAGCAGGGGGAGTGAGAGAGGGAGAAGCAGCAGGCTTCCCGCAGAGCAGGGAGCCCGATGTGGGACTTGATCCCGGGTCTCCGGGATCATGACCTGAGCCAAAGGCAGTTGCTTAACCAACTGAGCCACGCAGGCACCCCAGGACATTTCTTTAATATAGAAAGAAACAGCTGCCTCAAATAATATCCAATATCATAAAAATAGCCAAAATTGGTCATTTACCATATGCTTTAATATTGAATTATTGTTATAACTATGAGATTGATGGTATTATTTTCCTCATTTTAAAACACCACCACCGCTGTAACCCTAGCGAATACAGTAACATGATTTCTCACCTAGACCTTTGCAAAAGCTTCTTTTTTTTTTTAAAGATTTTATTTATTTGACAGAGAGAAACACAGCCAGAGTGAGGGAACACAAGCAGTGGGAGTGAGAGAGGGAGAAGCAGGCTTCCCACTGAGCAGGGAGCCCGATGCGGGATCATGACCTGAGCCGAAGGCAGTCGCTTAACCAACTGAGCCACCCAGGTGCCCCTGCGAAAGCTTCCTAAATGGTGCCATGTAACTGCCTTCCTCCTTCCTATTTTCCAGGCAGCAACCAAAATCATCTTTTTAATGAGGCAAATCCAGGGCGCCTGGGTGACTCCATCAATATGCGTCTGCCTTCAGCTCAGGCCATGATCCTAGGGTCCTGGGATGGTGTCCTACATCAGGCTCCCTGCTCGGC
This sequence comes from Spilogale gracilis, assembly GCA_004023965.1. Classification (NCBI taxonomy): domain Eukaryota; kingdom Metazoa; phylum Chordata; class Mammalia; order Carnivora; family Mephitidae; genus Spilogale; species Spilogale gracilis. Next base: position 10,024 of record PITA01016150.1, on the reverse strand, counting down.
AGGAAGACTGCTTCTCCTTCTTCCATTCCTGCTGCTTGTGTTCCCTCTCTCACTCTGTCTCTCTCTGTCAAATAAATTAATAAAATATTTAAAAAAAATGCAAATCTGATGGGGTGCCTGGGTAACTCAGTTGGTTGAGTGTCTGTCTTCGGCTCAGATCATGATCCCCAGGGCCTGGGATGGGGCACCTCACTGGACTCCCTGCTTAGCAGACAGCCTGCTTCTCCCTCTCCCTCTGCCCCTCCCCTCTACTTATACACTCTCTCTCTGTGTCAAATAAAATAATAATAATAATAATAATAAAGCAAGAATGATGCTTCTTACTCTCCTCTTATAAAACTCCTTATTGGGGCACCTGCGTGGCTCAGTCAGTTAAGTGTCTGACTGTTGATTTTAGCTCAGGTCATGATCTCAGGGTCATGGTGATCAAGCCCCAAGTCAGGCTGCGGGCTCCGGGCACAGCAGGGAGTCTGCTGGAGATTCCCTCTCTCCTTCTCCCTCTGCTCCCCTCCCCCAAATAAATAAATGAATCTTTTAACAGAACAAAATGAAACACTCCTTATTGTCTTCAAGATGCCCTTAGGAGGAGCACACAAAGCCCCAAAGTCCTGAGGCCACCATCCATCTCTCTGGCCATCACCTTCTTCTTCCCTTATCTCTCCCTCTTACATCCTTTGCTCCACTGACACTGACTGCTTTTAAGTTATTTTGATTTATCATGCTCTCATCTGAAATAGTCTCTCTCTGGCCACTCTCTTTCCATGTTCTGTCAGCTCCTATCTGTCACTCAAGACTTAACCAATACCTCCCCTTCTTTCAAGGTTTTCTGTGACCCCAGAGACCAAGTTGCTTCACTGGACTGTCACCCTGTACTTTACTCTCCTAACACCATCTCACTGATTGTGGACTTTCTAAATCAGACCCTCTAGGTTGGGAGATCGTGAGGGAGCAATGACTGAGATTCTCTATTCACCACCATAGCCCCAGAGTGTGGTGCTGGGACACTCAATATAGATTTGGATGAATGAGGAGATGAGTGAATGAATGACTCCATTAATCTGTCCTTTCCTGAGCCATTGAAGAATGCCCCCAGTCATCAGTGACTAATTTCAGATCCTAAGCACAACTCTGCAGTTCACATGTGTGGCAAAATCATCCTGGATGGCACGTGGAACGATCTTCACCTTGTAATAGTCTGAATGTGGGTGAACCTACAATTCAAAACTATGATTACAATAAATAAAAAGTGTGATTATCGTCGGGTTCAACTTTTTGTGATCAGAGATAATATGCTCGCTGAAACACACTGCTGCTCCCTAATGAATATTAATTGAACTGACTAAATTTGCATCTTAAACTGCATCCCAGGGCCTGAGAAACCATGTTGGTCAGCTTAATTTGGGTTCATTTAGCTTCGTGGTTCCAACTTTGCAGAGGCGATTCAGTTTCCACATCTTTTGGCACTTGTTTCTGTAGCTTCATGCAGGCAACAGAGGCCTCACTTTACGTTGTTGGGGAGGAGCAAAGAGGGCACCTAAACCCCGGAAACCCACACTCCCCTGGAATAAGTGGTTCCTAGACAGGCTCTGCTGGCAAACTCTAACGGTGCAGTAAAGATCCTCACCACTAGGTGTCTCAGTGGCCGTGCCACTTCCTCCATCTCCCTGGAAAGCAGTTAGCTGAGCACACTCCATTACTCTATTGTTAACTGAGCCTCCAAGCAAAGAACATTTCCGAAGGGTTTATTTCAACACTGGGTAAATTATCCAGCAGATCTCATGAGTAGCTAGATCGCCTCTCTTAGTAACAGGAACATTGGATTAATCGCAGTGTCTCACTCTTCTTGCTTTCCTTTGTTTAGGGATGACATGCTATGTTGGCCGTACATGTATTTACTTAATTATGTTTCTATCTGTGTATTTATTTTTGCAGAAAGGAGTCTTTGCCTGAAGTGATTATGATGTTCTACCTGATCTTGATCACCTCTCACCCCCACAGTGAACTAAATGTCCTTCCAAGCTTCCTCCACATAAGTACCATATAGCCTTGAAGACATTCATCACTCTTTGCAGCTAAATTAACTACTTGAACTGATCTTAAAGGTGGAAAAAATAACTTAAAGAATCACCAAATGGAGGAAGATAGCACAGAGAAAAATCCCATATATGTAGATTTTTACCCTAAGGTGACTTCTGAAATGGATGAAAAATGAAATAGTCAACAAATGATATTAGAATAACGTGCACACACACACACACAAATTGCCAAACTAATTCCAGATGGATTAAAGAGATAAATATGTTGTCAAGCCAGATTGTGAAAGAATGCAAAAGAAATACAGGTGAATATCAGATCTTTGTCAGGAAAAGAAATTTCTAAGATTTAATGTGATAAAATAAATGACAAAATAAAACATCAATAAATTTCCCTGCATGAAGATTGGAAATTACCATGTGAAAAAAAACAAGAAAATAACAACAGCTAAACATTAAACTGAAAAAACAGTTGCAAAGAAAAATTATTAAGTGGTTAATACCTCCAATATATAAAGAATTTATACAATTTTATAAGCCAAGATCCCAATAAACAGCCAAAAGAAGTGAACAAACATATGGAAAATATTCAACTTCACTGATAATTACAGAAATGCAAATTAAATTGAGATACCACTCTTCATCTAGGAAAACACAAATTGAAACAACCGTACTGACTGATATAGAATTTCTGGAAAATAACTTAGCATATCCTTCAGCAAATTCATTCTCTCTCTCGCCTCCCCCTACAGTCTCCCTCTCCCTCCAGCTGCCTGCTTCCGCCCCCTTCATTCATTCATTTTTATTCAACAAATACCCTCTGTGTGCCTGCTAGGTGCTGGAATCTAGCCTAAATTCTAAATGCAGGAAAAACTTTATGTACAAATTTGCTCATCTCAACATGATTAGTAATATCCTCTGATTGAAAACATCCTACATTGTCATCCACAGACAAGGTGACAAAATGTCCTGTTTTGTTTGGGACAATCTTGGTTCATGCCTGATGTCCCCATGTAATTAATAAATGGTGCCCCTTATTAAGACAACTTTCTGGCTTATTGGCAGTCAAGTATCTTGAAGCAGGGCCAACTTTTGTAATTTGTACAAAAGCACCACTGAGATTAGCTGCTGTCTGTTGAGTTACTAAGGTTGGGCGATTTTGGGTTTTTTCTCTATTTTTCCATAATTTCCAGATTTTCTAAAATGGACTTTGAATGTATATGGGCTTTACATGTATTAGCTCATTTAATTTTCACAGCCCTATAATTATTCTTTTTGTCTTATTTCACTGCCTTTTTTTTAAAGGTAAGGAAATTGGAGTACTGAGATATTAAGTCACACAGTTATTAAGTGGTGGAACCAAGAATTATATATACAGGCAGTCTATTTCCATACATTTAAACACTAAGGTATCCTGCCCATAGTGATAACTATATCAAAATGGGCTTGTAATACATTTATGGGGTAATAAAGACTATCTATGCTTATAAGTGTTATTTGATAAGTACCAAAAAGGTTTCTCTTTATTTCATAGAAACAACATATTTTCCCTTAAAGCCACCAATTAGAAGGGTATTATAAATAATTGATTTTTAAGAAACTCTACAAAGAGGCAAAAGTTCATAAAAAATATAAGTAAATTGTAGGAATCCCAACATCACATTATGAATGTTTCTTTTTGATAGATGTTTATATTTGTTTAAATTTCAGCATACATTTTTTTTAAAGATTTTACTTATTTATTTGATACAGGGAGAGAGATGGCAAGAGAGGGAATACAAGCAAGAGGAGGGGGAGAAGGAGAAGCAGGCTTTCCACTGAGCAGGGAATCCAATGGGACACTTGTTCCCAGGACCCCAGGATTATGACCCAAGCCGAACGCAGTGAATTAACAGCTGAGCCACCCAGGCATCATTAAATTTCAGCATACAGTAAATACACCCAGTAAAAATATCTGTTTTAGGGTTGCCTGGCTGTCTCAGTCAGAAGAGCACACAACCCTTGATCTCAGGGTTGTGAGTTCAAGCCCCACATTGGATGTAGAGCTTACTTAAAAATATATATTAAAAATACCTGTTTTAAATGTATTGGTGGGGGTTGCCTGGTTGGCTCAGTTGGTTAAGTATCTGCCTTAGACTCAGGTCATGAGCTCAGGGTCCTGGGATCAAGACCCTTGTCAGGCTCCTTGCTCACTGGGGAGTCTGCTTCCCTCTCTCTCTCCCTCTGCCCCTCCTCCCCTCTCTCCACTCTTGTTCTCTCTCTCTCTCTCTCAAATAAATAAACAAATCTTTTAAAAAATAAACATATTAGTGGACAAATATTTTTCTTATAACATTAATTTAAAGTAAATTAAATAGGGGTACCTGGGTGACTCAGTCAGTCGAGCATCTACCTTTGGCTCAGGTTATGATCCCAGGGTCCTGAAATTGAATCCCTCATTGGGCTTCTTGCTCAGTGAGGATTCTGCTTCTCGACCTGCCTGCTGTTCCACCTATTTGTGCAAGCTCACTCTCTCTCTGACAAATAAATAAAATCTTTAGCAAAAAAAAAAAAAAGAAAAAACTTAAAAATCAGTTGTTTTTTTAAAAATTATACATTACAGAAGAGCAAAATTTAAATTATTTCCCTTAAACAGATCCTGGTATATTTAAGTATCACCTCACCCATCTGAATCATACTCTGCTGGTACCAATCAATTAAATTGATACCCATCCATTATGCGTTGACATCTCTGAGTTTCATTCTCAGACATTGGAAATAGCATGGGTTGGCTCTGAAATGAAATAGATTCAGGTTCCCATCCCAGCTCCATCTCAGGCTGTTTGTCCCTGGGCAAGTTTCTGAACCTCTCTGGGCTTCTGTTCCTCATTCATAAAATGGTAAGTTAAGGGGCGCTTGGGTGGCTCAGTTGGTTAAGCGACTGCCTTCGGCTCAGGTCATGATCCCGGAGACCCGGGATCGAGCCCTACATTGGGCTCCCTGCTCAGCGGGAAGCCTGCTTCTCCCTCTCTCACTCCCCCTGCCTGTGTTCCCTCTCTAGCTGTGTTTCACTCTGTCAAATAAATAAATAAAATCATAAAAAAAATGGTAAGTTAATAATACCTCCTGGTGTTGGCTTGAGGATTAAGCGAAATGGGTCATACTAAGCACTAAACACAGGGTCTGGCTTCTAGTAAGTTCTCAGTTAAAGCTAGTCATTATTATCATTATGACATCCGAGTTGTGGGAACCCAACTAGGGCTCTTATATGGTGACGCTGGTTGGATGGGGTCAGGTTTTAAAATAACTTCACTGGCTTGAGCAAAGAAGGACACAGTGGAAGCACAGTGTGAGTGACATTTCCTAAGAGAACATAAGGGAACTGTCTAGAAGGGCAGGGCAAAGCCGACTAGACCATCAAGCCTGATTTTTGGCAAGCATGCTAGGCACTGCAGCAGGGGTATCTGGGGCAAGCCGGATTGAATTTTAATATCCTTCAGACCATAAAGGGGATAGGCTTCCTGTCCTCCTGACACTGCAATACAAATCATTAAGGGCAGTAGCCCCTCCTGCCTAGTCAGTGGGACTGCAGCGAGAGCCACAAACAGCCTTTGTTGCCTCCGCCTCTCCTCAGACATGCCCAGAATGGGGCTTTAGCTCCAGGTTAAGCACTACCACTGACAGCTGTCATGATCATCATAGGACATGCCAGAGACTCCATGAACACAGTATCACACTGCGGTTGCCGAGGGAGCAGGAACAACACGGGAGGCATCAGGCCTCGAGATCCCTTTGCCATCTTTTGAAGTCCAACCCAGGATCAAGGTTATAAGGATTAAATGAGATCATGCATATTTAGTACGGTGCCCACCATGTTGGCTATTAATCGTCGGTGCCTCCATGCTCCACACGACCTGGAATGCAGTGGGCATTGGTTGATGAAAGGTCATCTTCCTGAGCTTCCTTAGGCAGGGCCTGACACTTCCTCTTTTGGGCTCCTAAACTCCCTGTTCTTGGTTTGTCATTACACTTATCACTCTACATTTCATTTCTATTACCTGCCGATTTGCATGTTTCCTCCACAAGCTGGGAGTTCTTTGAAGGCAGACACAACAGCCTTGTCTGTGAATTCGTATCTTAGTTGCTTAGTGGGTGTTTAATGACTGGTCACTAAAGCAAAAAAAATATTTATATATAAATATATTTACTATGTATTTATAAATTATATATATATTTTTAAAGATTTTACTTATTTATTTGAGAAAGAGTGAGAGAGACATCATGAGCAGGGGATAGGAGCAGTAGACAGAGAAGCAGGGTCCCCTCTGAGCAGGGAACCTGACATGTGGGACTCCATCCCAGGACCCTGGGATCATGACCTGAGCAGAAGGCAGATGCGCAATGACTAAGCCACCTAGGTGCCCCAATAAAACAAACGCTCTTAAAAAAAAAAAAAAGATTTTATTTATTTGACAGAGAGAAACACAGCCAGAGAGCAGTGGGAGTGAGAGAGGGAGAAGCAGGCCTCCCGCCGAGCAGGCAGCCTGATGCGGAGCTGGATCCTGGGACTCCGGGACCATGACTTGAGCTGAAGGCAGAGGCCCAACCACTAAGCCACCCAGGCACCCCAAAACAAACGTTCTTGATGAAGAAGTAAAAATTGAATTTTGGGAATTTTTTATAGACCCAAGTTGAATCCCAACCTTGTCATTAAAGCTTCATGTCACTCAGAGTCTGTTTCCTCACCTGAAAGCAGGGATGAGAAGAACTCCCCTTATAACACGGCTATGAGGATTAAATAAGATAGTGCAGGAAAGCGTGAGTACCACCCCCCCAATCTGGTCAGTTTTAGGTGCTTTGTAAATGAGCTCCCTTCCTTCTCTGGGAATTTACACTAAAAAATAAAATAAAATATCAATCTCTTAGATGCTGAGTTTCCTCCATTTATGAAATTCTCTTAGAGTAAGAATACCCTAGATTAGGAGCGCCTGGGCAGCTCAGTTGTTAAGGCTCTGCCTTCAGTTCAGGTCTTGATCCCGGAGACCCCGGATGGAGCCCCGCATTGGGCTCCCTGCTCCTCAGGAAGCCTGCTTTTCCTCTCTCTCTCCCGCTGCTTGTGTTCCCTCTCTTGCTGTGTTTCTCTCTGTCAAATAAATAAGTAAAATATATTTTTTAAGATTTTATTTATTTATTTGACAGATAGATAACAAGCAGGCAGAGAGAGAGGAGGAAGCAGGCTCCTTGCTGAGCAGAGAGGCCGATGTGGGCCTCGATTCCAGGACCCTGAGATCATGACCTGAGCCGAAGGCAAAGGCTTTAACCCACTGAGCCACCCAGACGCCCAGTAAGTAAAATCTTAAAAGAAAAAAAAAGGAATACCCGAGATTAATGAAAAGTACTCTGATGACTTTGGCTAAGCAATGGGTGTCTCAGCTGAAGGAAAAACCTAATGTGTTATTACTGAGGTTAATAAAGTCGTCTTTGACATTCTTCCATAATGGAAGAAAACACCTTCTCCTTGGGGTCCACTCAAGGAACATTACTCACAGGAGGGAAAGTCTGGGGCAGGAGTCATGGGGGCGGGAGGGGGGGACAGCTCCACGGCCCTACCTTAGGTAGCACCACTTCTTCTCAACTCTAATGACACTCCCAGGCCCTGCTAAGTGTGTCCTCCTCCTCCTCTGGGGGCTGCTCCAACTAGACCAAAGCTGGAACTAGGACTCAGATTCATCAGCTCTGGTGGATGGCTGACAGCAGGGGTGAGCTGGCCAGAGGGGGTTGGATTATAAATAAACACAGATCTGATTGGACAGGGCAAGAGATGATGAGGGGGGAGGCAAACCAAAGGGATAAATGGAGAGATTTTCTACAAATGCCTCTCTAAACCAGATTCTGAGGTTTGTTCTTCTTCCAGGTCCTGTGTTACCCACTTTCCATCCCTCCCCCACTGCTTTTTTGCTGCTGGCTGAATTTAGACTTCAAACCACGTGCTGCCTCTTCGGAGTCTTCCGGGGAGTGAGAAGCCCACTGATCCCCCACACAAAGTCAATCAGCCTGCTCCTTCTATTTGCCACAGTTGATCCCAGTCATTAGGGACGAAAAGATGCAGCCACACAAAAGATGACTCTAGGAGCCAATGGCCTAAAATTCTGAACAGCAGATTCACAAAACTGAATGCAACCCATCATCTGGGGCCCCTGGGCGGCTCAGTGGGTTAAAGCCTCTGCCTTCGGCTCAGGTCATGATCTCAGGGTCCTGGGATCGAGGCCTACATCCGGCTCTCTGCTCAGTGGGGAGCCTGCTTCCTCCTCTTTCTCTGCCTGCCTCTCTGCCTGCCTGTGAGCTCTCTCTCTGTGTAAAATAAATAAATAAAATCTTTAAAAAAAAAAGACCATCATCTGCCCACAACCCCTCTGAGTCATCATTTAGTTACCCCTCCACCACCGTTGACTGCCTCCTTTCTCTTTCACCTTGCCTTCCTGCTGGGACCTACTCAGTGCAGCATGGCCTCTTCTGCCCCACTTCTTCCCTGAGTTTAAAAAAAATTTTTTTTGTAGAAAATACCCTCTACCTCGCAAGCCTGAACTCGAGATTTTGAAAAAACTCAAAACCTGTGTTTCTAAAACATCCTACACTTCCAAACTCTTTTCTTGGGATATTTTACCCAACTTTATAAGAAAAGTACCCTACCTAGGCTGTGTTTCTCATGCTCTCAAAATTCTCAAGGAACTCTCTACCTCTAGATATCTTAGATTAGTTTCTATTTTATAGAAGAACAACAAGGGTGCCTGGGTGGCTCAGTCTTTAAGCGTCTGCCTTTGGCTCAGGTCAGGATCGTAGGGTCCAGGGATCCAGTCCTGAGTCAGGCTCCCTGCTCAGTGAGGAATCTGCTTTTCTGCCCTTCCACAGGCTTGTGCTCTTGCCCTCTCTCTCTCTCTCTTGCTCACTCTCTCTCTCACTCCAATAAATAAATAAAATTTTTAAAAATACGTAAAAGAACAGCAACAACAAAACCAAAGATGTTTCAGGAAATAGAAACAAAACTCATTCCTGAAAAGCAGTAAGTGTAGCTATTATTTTTTTAATTATTATTTTCTAAATATTTTCTTTATTTATTCGACAGAGAGAGAGAGAGCACAAGGAGGGGGAGTGGCTGGCATAGGGAGAGAGAGAAACAGGCTTCCCACTGAGCAGAGAGCCTGTGTCTATCCCAGGACCCCAGGATCATGACCTGAGCCAAAGCAGACGCTTAACCAACTGAACCACTCATGGAAGGTACAGCCTGACTGCCTAGGTTTGAATCCTGGGCCCTGCCACTTACTAGTTATATGACTCTGTTAAGTCTGGAAACCTCTTTGGGCCTCCCTGGAATATGAGGATGATGATCATAGTACTTACTTGTAGCATTAGGAGGATTAAACAATTATTTAAAACATGTATAACAGCATTTAGCACATGAGACATGCTATAAAAATATATACTACTGAGGTGCCTGATTGGCTTTGTTGGTAGAATGTGTGACTCTTGATCTTGGGGTCCTGGGTTTGAGCCCCATGTTGGAGGTAGAGGTTACAAAAATAAATAAATAAACTTTAAAGAAGAAACCATTTTATATCTATCTATCTAAATAGATAGATAGATAGATATACTACTATTCTACTAGAATATAGATTTGAACTCCTCTATGTAGAGAACAACTGAAATTTATATCCTAGGTCTTTAATAGCTGAGCTCCCATGGCGCGTACTGACAAACCACCATTCCTGGCCATTCTCATTTAAACCCTGCTCCTACTTCTTGCCATTCTCCTACTTGGCCACCTGAATGCTTGTTCTTACAAGAATAAAGTAACTCCCATCCTCAAAAGAAGAGAATGAATCCTTCTGGTCAGAACTTCTGCTTTAGTAAAACCGTAGTGGCTCAATTTCTAGGTTTGAAGAGATTTCAACCCATGGAAATGAGATTGCAGAGTTGAATGGAAGAACAATGGCCTCTCAAAAGGAGACCCAGAA
>PITA01016149.1:0-47523 GCA_004023965.1 Spilogale gracilis | reverse complement strand
CACAGGTGCCCCAATAAAAAAAGTTTTAATCTTTGAGTTAAAATCATGGAAATCCAACCCATATTTTGAAAAAGCATGGTCCTCTTAAAAGAGAAATGGTTAATGACGGTAATATATGAACGGTGACAGCAACAATATGGCAGATTGAGTGAAATGAATTAATGTGAATAAATGCTGTGAGTTGTCTTCTCTATTCAAATGCTTTTCTGTATGTCGGTTTTGTTACACTGTCACACAGTTGATTCTGCTTTTTTCCAAGTAGGTTCTGTTGGAACTGTTTGTACAGTTCAAATATCAAGGCTTTTTTCATTGATAATGTAGAATGTCCTAGTTGGGCATGTGACCCTCGTTACGCTTAGAGAGCTGCCCCCCCCAGCCGACTGTACTCCACACACACTGACTCATGGTGTCTCCTTTCATTGTAGGATTTGTCCTCTCATTTTCATTGATATTTATTCACCATCTGATGCAATCCGTGCAGCAAGAGAGAGGAGTATTTTTACTTTTTGCCAAAAATATAAAATCCTATCATCTCATTCAGAGTATTATGACTTACAGCAAAAGATCTTAATGAGCAAGTGGTGAGAGTCCTTTTATAGGCCCATAAACTACATCCCATTGAGGTGAAGTCGCCATGTCACACGGAGACCAGACTCCAGCTGGATCTTGTGTTTCTCCCATCCTATGCAGCCCAGGAGCGTAGAAGTTAAGTCTGTGAAGCAAAAAATGAACAGAAATGGAGACATTGGCTTCATGGTGAAGCTGTAATGGGGACGTGGGAGAAACATCCTTGTTGAGTTTAGATGCGAAAAGGCTGGAGGCATCTCAATGGAAGCAACCCTGGAAGGCAGACAAGCTAAACTGTTTTCTGACTCCTGACCCTACCCCGAAGATGTCGGGAGCACGTGTGGTTTGGAAGAACAAAAAAGAAAGGGCTCATGGAAAAACCCACGACTAATGACCTCAGCACTTCAAGAGTTAAATAGGCCAGTGTGCAATGTTTCCTTGTAAACATCCCGCTTGTTTGGGATTGCAGGCAAGCCACATCTAAAGGTGTTTTTTGAGCCATGGTTTTAAAACAAGGCTTGGGCTTAAGAGGTCATATTCCAGATGTGTAAAGAGATTCTTGAGCAAAACAACTTGCTGTCTGAGAGCCTCCATATTAACACAGAGGGTCTGAGAACACAAAAGAGAAGTTGGAGAACCTGCTGTTCTAGAGAACTAGAGAGTTCTAGAGAACTCAGTGCAGTCACATTTTTAATCTTTGCCTGGGCCCTTCCTGGAGCTTTGTTAATCAAAGCTCTTGGTTCAGCTTAAATATCAGTTATCCCGTTCCCTTATTGAGATAGGCAAGAAGATGTGAGTAGGGCAGCTGAGTAATATGTGAACGTATGAGACCTCCGCAAGGCCGTGGCATATCCACATCACACTGGGCATTAACTTCTTTCATTGTCGATGTTGGGCAGTGAGAAACCTTAATTATTTCTCTGTGAGGAAGAGATCTATCCTAATCCACAGTGGACATTTGAAAATTCTATCCAAAATACTGTGTTGGAAATGTCTTCTTTTTAAAAAAAAAATTGTCAGAGTGAGAGACCACAAGCAGGGGGAGCAGCAGGCAGAGGGAGAAACGGGCTTCCTGCCAAGCAAGGAGCCCAGTGCGGGATTGGACCCGGTGTGGGATTCAATCCCAGGACCCTGGGATCATGACCTGAGCTGAAGGCACACGCGTCACTGAGCCACCCAGGCACCACCTGTATTTGTAATTTCTACAAACATTTTAAGGTGGCTTCTAAACTTTCTTAATAGAATTGAATGTATCAATTGCCTCATTTTTGTTTGTTGTGAGTCATGAAGGAGGTTTAGGGAGGATGTGTTCGGCACCCTAATACTGTTCCGGGAAATGTTCATGGCAGTGTCAGGGGCGGGAGAGTCTGCGTTGTATGGAGGTCTCAGTGCTTGGATGCCCCATGGAAAGATTTACATGGGGCTCCGTGCTCCAATAAAGACAAGCACAAAGCAGTTTGTTACAGCAAAGTGAGCTGTCAAGAGGGGAGAACGGGAGGGTTCCTTTGGAATTGGATATTATTTGGTCTTTCTAGCCTGCAAGGAGCTGTGAAGTACAGCGGGATGGTCTCTAAAGGAGGCTGCTTCCAATCTTTTGGAAAACGCCTCCCACAGTTTGGTTGAGGAAGTTTTTGACCCGGCAAGCTTGGTCCCAGAATGGTCTGGGGAGACTTTCTCTTTGGGCAGGGCTGTACCCGCAATGCAAATGAATTATAATGAGTATAGGGGTTACCCTGGGGCAGAGATAGAAGAGGAGAGCACATGTTCTGCACCTGTGGGTCCTGATCTATCAGGCCCAAGGTCGTGGAAGCCACAAGGTCAGGATATTGAGCTCCCAGGCTTACAATGTGCAGTATTTTTTAAATCACTGTCCGGGCCTCCAGCTCTAGTCTTTATCATTCCCCTTCAAGGATTTGGACTCTGCTTCAGGGCATTACTTCCACGGCTCAGATTGAGCTTCTAACAAAAGGACTTCACTTTTTCTTTATACCAGGCTGTTGCATGAGATGTTCCTAGTAAACAAAAATTAGTTAATAAAAATTGCCAGTAACATTGAAATCTTGACGTTACTATAAATGAGAGTAATAGCATCTATAATATAGAAAAGCATTCCCTAAACCTCAGGCGTGTAGGGACTGCCCCCACAACACTAGCCACATCTACACTACACATAATTTGCTTTTAAAAAAATCATCTGATGGGGCGCCTGGGTGGCTCAGTTGGTTGGGCAACTGCTTTCAGCTCAGGTCATGATCCTGGAGACTGGGGATCGGATTGAGCCCCACATTGGGCTTCCTGCAGGAAGCCTGCTTCTCCCTCTCTCGATCCCTCTGCTTGTGTTCCCTCTCTAGCTGTGCTTCTCTCTGTCAAATAAATAAAATCAAAAAAAAAAAAATTATCCAAGGCAGGAATAACTATGAAATGCCCCTCTTGATTTGTTCATTATACTTTTTTTCTGATACATATGAGAATAATGCACAATTATTGTTACCTAAACCACCATGCACATCAATGATACATTCAGCAAACTAGAAACAATTCAAAAATCTTACACTACTCAATGAGACTGAAGTGTGGCATTTAATCTGGCCTGAGTCACAGGATTTTAGGCAAGTTTGTGACCTTTGTGGATCCGTTTCATGGTTTAAAAAGGATAAGAATGATTTCACAACGTGGCTGGGATGAAAATAGTATGGTAAATTTAAATGAAATAATCTAGATAAAGGAATTTTTACACTGTAACATACTAAATAGTAGTTTTACTGGAAGGTTGCTAATTACAAGCGATGTATCCTGTGTCTTCAATCTTAACCATGCAGGTGGATCGCGTGCATCCCGCAGAAACTGAGGTTCTGTGTGAGGGGGTGGGGGTGAGCTGGGGGGAAGTAGAATAAATTAACTGGTCATGACATTAAAGCTGAAATAGTTGCCTTTTTAAGGGAAATGTACTGATAAGTTTAGGAAAATAATTGGGCTAAATAAACATGAACTGAGGCATTAGGTTCAAATACCATAGGAACAAAAATAGGGTACATAATTGCCTTTATTTGAAAAATTTTAAGCCTTCAGAAAAGTTGCATAAAGAGTACAGAAAACAGCCATATGCCCTTCACCTCCCAGGTTCACCAGTTAGTAACATTTTGCCATATTTATCTTGTCCCTGTCTTTTTCTCCTTCCATATATAATTGTTTCTTTTCCTCCCCTGGATCGTTTGAGAGCAGTTGCACACACTACCTTCAGCGTGCATCTCCTAAGAACACAAACATCATGTTAGGTAATTTTTAAACAGGAAATTTAATATTATCCTCTACACAGTTCAGATTCAAATCTCCCCCGCTGTGCTGATGATGTCATCAAATCTCCAGGACAGTGGGGGTGGGAGAGTCCGGGATCCCATCCAGAATCACAGAAAGTAGTTGTCAGGTTTCCTTAGGCTCTTTAATCTAAAAGTGCTCCTTTGCCTTTTGTTTTTATTTGTCTTTAACGATCGACATTTTTGAAGCACCCAGGCCAGCCACCTTGCAGAATGGCCCCCAATTTTGTCTGCCTCCTCGTGATCAGATAGTTAAAGGTGCTCAGAGGGGCACAGACAGGTCCTTTTCGGTGCATTACGTTAAGAGACACGGGGGATGTCGTCCCATTATTGATGATCTGAAGCAGATTCTAGAGTGAGTGCATAGCTGGACACAAGGTTGATCTCACAACTGGGAGGTCTCAATCTGAGTCGAAACCCCAAGTCAGAGGCTTAACTGACTGAGCCACCCAGGTGCCCTGGCTCCAGGCTTTTAGCAAAGGCATTTCTGGGTGCTACTGTTGTCAAGAGGCTTAGTTAGCTTTTTTTGCACAGCAGAGGAAACAGTCAACAAAATCAAAAGACAACCGACAGAATGGGAGAAGATCTTTGCAAATGACATATCAGAAAAAGGGCTAGTATCCAAAATCTATAAAGAACTTATCAAACTCAATACCCAAGGAATAAATAATCCAATCAAGAAATGGGCAGAAGACATGAACAGACACTTCTGCAAAGAAGACATCCAAATGGCCAACAGACACAAGAAAAAGTGCTCAACTTCACTCGGCATCAGGGAAATATAAATCAAAGCCACAGTGAGCTACCACCTCACACCAGTTAGAATGGCTAAAACAACAGGTATTGGTGAGGATGTGGAGAATGGGGAACCCTCTTCCACTGTTGGTGGGAATGTAAGCTGGTGCAGCCACTCTAGAAAACAGTATGGAGGTTCCTCAAAAGGTTGAAAATAGAGCTATCCTATGACTCAGAATTTTCACTACTGGGTATTTACCCCAAAGATACAAATGTAGTGATCTGAAGGGGCACGTGCACCCCAATGTTTATAGCAGCAATGTCCACAATAGCCAATCTATGGAAAGAGCCCAGATGTCCATCAACAGATGAATGGATAAAGATGATGTGGTATATACATATGAAGTGATACTACTCAGCCACCAAAAATTTGAAATCTTGCCATTTACAATCGCATGGATGGAACTAGAGGGTATTGTGCTAAGTGAACTAACTCAATCAGAGAAAGACAATTATCACATGATCTCATTGATATGCAGAAATAAGAAACAAGGCAGAGGATCATAGGGGAAGAGAGGAAAAAATGAAACAAGAAGGAGACAAACCATAAGACACTCTTAATCTTAGGAAGCAAACTGAGGGTTGCTGGAAGGGAGGGGCGTAGGGGGATGGGGAGGCTGGGTGATGAACATTGGGGGGGTATGTGTTGTTATGAGCACTGGGTGTTGTGTAAGACTGATGAATCACAGACCTGTATCTCTGAAGCAAATAATACATTATATGCTAATTAAAAAATAATAAATATATATAATTAAAAAACCATGAGACCCTTCCTAAAAAAAAACCAGAGGCTTAGTTAGCTTTTATGTAAGGCTTATATGCATGTCAAAGGGACAAGGAAGGGACTCATAAATACAGATTATTCATAAATACACTGATAAATATGAGTATATTATTATGTTATATATTTGTTATATTATTATATTAATTATATATTCACAAATACACTTTCTCAAGGATACTCTAAAAGAAGGCAGAAAAGATCCTCTTTGGGCAACAGGAAAAATTCAATCTTATTTATTCTTTTATCTACCCTTCATTTACCCTTTTATTTACCCTTACCCATAATAGATATCATTAATTTTGATTTATCCCTCCTGTGTATAATTTTGCAACAAAAGCAAATATATATTCTCATCTTGCCTTTTCTTTAGGTGTCAATTCCTTTAATAGAAATCGATCATGGAGTAGATTTTCTAGACAAAAACAAGCCAAGCCTCTTTCACAAAACACCTGACATAGGGATGCCTGGGTGGCTCAGTCATTAAGCATCTGCCTTCGGCTCAGGTCATGATCCCGGAGACCCAGGATCAAGCCCCACATCGGGCTCCCTGCTCGCGGGAAGCCTGCTTTTCCATCTCTCACTCCCCCGCTTGTGTTCCCTGTCTAGCTGTGTTTCTCTCTGTCAAATAAATGAATAAAATCTTACACACACACACACACACACACACACACACCTGACATAGGATTTGGGGGGCCCATCCCCAGGAAAGTGGTATATCGAGCTAAGAACCAAATTTTGAAAAACTTTCCACTTTCTAACCCTCTAGAGTCCTCTAAGATCTCAATGAAATGAAACTGTTGCCCTGACATAACTTCAGAAAACCCAAGGTGAATTAATTTACTTTAACATTCTTGCTCCTGGGAAATGAAATCACCCCCCAAAAGACAAGATCTAATAAAGAAAAAGCTCCATAAAAGGGCATCTTGCAGGGGTGCCTGGTTGGCTCAGTTGGTTAAGCCGAAACTTCAGTTTCGGCTCAGGTCATGTTCTCTGGGTGGTAAGATCGAGCCCCACACCAGGCTCAGTACTGAGGGTGGAGCCTGCTTAAGATTCTCTCTCTGCCCCTCCCTTGCCCGAGCTCTCTCTGGGGGGGGGGGGGGGGGAGAGGGAAACTTGTAGGTGCTTTACGTTCCAAAATAAAAAACATAGCAAGCTCTGGGAGAGCTGATTAAATGGTAAGTCACATTGCAATCCTTTATTTAAAGTTTTTGTTTCTGCTGAAGAGTAAAAGATACCACAGTGGAATGGAGTAGGGTTTTTGGTTTTTAAGTGACCCGTCTGTTCACATTGTTACCCAGTACTTATTAACTATGTCGCCAAGGGTGAGTTTCATCATCCCTTTGAGTCTCAGTATCTACTTCCTTGTTTTATTTCCTTTTATCCCGGTGTCCCCTCTGCCCCCATTCCCAGGCAACAATTCCAATGTGTTGCCTTCTTGCAAAATGTACATTGCTCGGTGAGCAAGTATCTTTAACGTAAATGAATTGTACTGTGATGTACAATTAAAGACTCGATCATGTTGCAGTATGTCAATTGCCACTACAATTTGGCTTCTTGAGAAGGACTTCAAGGACAGTGTAAGTTTGGTAACTTAATCTGATTTTCATATACTTTCTGATAATTTGCCAACAAGAGCTGAGTTGCTCACATTCCATATTGCTCCCTTGGAGGGGAAAAAAAATCTGTCTCCAATACAGTGTGAGAAGCAGCTGGAACCTATTTGTCTGTGAATAAGACAGGTGACAAAAGAAAAGAAAGTTCAGGCTGGCCAACTAGCAGAGCTCAACTTGGATGCCTCCAAAACTCTATCTTAATTTTGCTCCATTTAGAATGGCATTGAATGACACAGGATATGAGCTGAAATCATGCTGATAGTCCAGTTGTAATCAGAATGCTGGAACGGACTGCCAAAATTTTCAGCGGGGCACCCCTCTCATCTTACACTAAGGAGAAACTGAGTGCCCGTGAGGCAAGATGACCACCAACGTCATCCAGCCAGTTTGAGGGCAGACCTAGGTCCCTAAATCCTCCTTATTTCACCAAGCTGCCTGCCAGCAGTGTTGGATAAAGTGTCCAAAGTCTTGTTCTCAACAGCATGCGTCACCGCCCGAATATTTCACACGTATTGTCCAAGAATGGTGCATGAAGAGTGAGAATTATTTCCATCCCTGTTAGCTGCCCTAAACCCCCACATCCTGCCCATGGGATGGGTGCCTGCCTTTGATACTGTCCCCATAGCAATGTACAAATACTGGGAACACTCTGCAGACCTAGGGGTTTCCTGCCATTGATGGAAGATGCAGCAATAATGCATCACATCTGTGGATGGAATGGGGGTATTTATAGCATTGGCCAAGTTTTAACATCTGTACTCTTGGCGCGTTTGCTGGGCTTATGTTCTGGGTATTACAGAGTATTTCCTAGGAAACTAAAAATAAATATTATGGAATTTCAGTGTTCCGTGTGTCACTAGTGTTGTCTCGGTGGCCTGTCACGCCTGTTGCAAAATACACCATTGGTCCCAGGCCTGAATTCCTTAAATGGTCCCATGATATCCTTTAAAATTGCAGGGATCTCACAAATGGCTTCTATGTTGATGATAATAATTGCAAATGTTAATTGAATGGTGAGCCAAGTATTATGCTTAGAGCCTTGCTTGCATTCTTTCCTTTAAACTTCACTAACCCTTAGCCTCACCACTCCCATTTTCCTAGTTAGAAAACTGGAGCCCCATGAAATTGAGTAGCTCTCTAACGGTCAGAACAGGGGAGCGGCAGAACCAAGAATCAAGCCTGGATCCCTCTAAGTCCAAAGCCTATGTAATGTGCATTCATGGCCAGTTGGTTCTGGATGACAGATGTAAACATAGCATCAAATCATCCCTTGGTGTTCATATATTCACAGTGAAATATGTGGGCTCCATGAAATACATGTTCAAAATGGACTCCACCATCTAATTCCTTAGATAGAAAATATTCCGTATGTACTTCAAGCAAGGGATCCATTTGAAATATCTCTTTGAAATGGTATCGAGCAAGGAAGACATTTCCAGGGGCGCCTGGGTGTCTCAGTTGGTTAAGCATCTGCCTTCAGCTCAGGTCATGATCCCGGAGAGCTGGGATCGAGTCCCACATCGGGCTCCCTGCTCAGCGGGAAGCCTGCTTCTCCCTCTCTCACACCCCTGCTTGTGTTTTGTGTTTTGTGTTCCCTCTCTGGCTGTGTTTCTCTCTGTCAAATAAATAAAATCTTAAGAAAGAAAGAAAGAGAGAGAGAGAGAGAGAGAGAGAGAGAGAGAGAGAAAGAAAGAAAGAAAGAAAGAAAGAAAGAAAGAAAGAAAGAAAGAAAGAAAGAAAGAAAGACATTTCCATCTGAACACGAGTCTGACCAAGGACTGGCTAGAAGCCACTGGGAGATAGCCCTAAGCAGGTCAACTGTAATCAGGTGGAGCAGGGAGGTAAATGCACACCGGCCATAAACCAGACATCTTCAAGCAGGATTGAGGTGGAGATTAAGAGGCCACTGGGACTAGAGGGGGCTGGGCAACCAAAAGGGTATGCCCAGGCACAGAGCGAAGCTGAATCATCCCTGTGATATTGAAGCAGGAGAAAGGGATTGTCTTGCAGAATGTAGCAAGGAAAACTTGGCCTTCATCATTTAGAAGTTCCAAAATAGTTCTTATCCTGGGGTCCACAGATGGATCAGTGAACCTTTAATATTGTCTGGGATCCGGGGTGCCTGGGTAGCTCAGAGGGTTAAGCCTCTGCCTTTGGCTCAGGTCATGATCTCAGGGTCCTAGGATCGAGTCCCACATCGGGCTCTCTGCTCAGCAGGGAGCCTGCTTCCCCCTCTTTCTCTGCCTGCCTCTCTGCCTCTGTGATCTCTCTCTCTCTGTCAAATAAATAAATAAAATATTAAAAAAAAAAAAAGTTCGAGATCCGAAGAGGCCCACCAAACAGAGAACCTAGGGCCTCCAGGAATTGTTCTCTGGGAAATGTGGGGGGCACTGGTGGATGCGGCACCAAGGCTCTCAGATGCACTAAGAAAAATGAGTTTAGTAAGACCAGAAGGCAGAAGAGGATAACCGCTGCCATATAACTAGCCATGCAATATCAAACAAATCTTTTCACCTGTTGAACTTGGGTTTCCTCTTGAGGCAGTTAAACTGGATGATTTATAAGTTTCCAGCTTTAAAATTTCTTAAAATTCCCAAAGCACAATTCACTAGTGCAACAATTTACTTTGATAAGTAGTGAGTTCCCCGTCACATGTAGTAGTCAAGAAGAGTGAGAATAACCCCTTGTCTCGTATGGCCCTGGAGAGAATTCCTACATTAGGTAGGAAGTTAAGATTTGACTCTGAATAATAAAAATAACAACAATAATAATATTAATTATTATTGATTAAGTAGGTAATATGTGCCCAGCACTGTTCCAAGCATTTACACACATCATCTCATCTGGGGTACTACTAACATTCCCATTTTGCAGAGGACACTCAGACAGTAAGTTGCCTCCCAGAGATCTCACATCCAGAAAGAGGCAGAGCTGAGATGGAGAAAACATGTTGCTCTAACTTCCCCACATCTTTTTTTTTTTTAAAGATTTTATTTATTTGACACAGAGAAACACAGCCAGAGAGGGAACACAAGCAGGGGGAGTGAGAGATGGAGAAGCAGGCTTCCCCCCGAGCAGGGAGCCCGATGTGGGACTCGATCCCAGATCTCCGGGATCATGACCTGAGCCAAAGGCAGCCACTCAACCAACTGAGCCACCCAGGCACCCCTAACTTTCCCACATCTTAACCATCGCTCCTCATTTGGCCTTCAGCCTCTGTGGTGGCTGGGATAGGCATGCCTTCCCCCACCTGGGTTCTGAGTATGAGGCGACGCGGGGCCTCGCACTGGAGGCGGGTGGAAGGCAGATGGCTTGCCAACAAGGCTGTTTTCCCAGGGCTTGCTTCGGAGAGCCCCAAGGAGTGGCCGTAGGTGCTGGGAACCGCAGATGCCCTGGGCCCCTCTCACCCACCACCTCCCCTCGCAGAGGGCAGGACCGACGCCCAGACAGGGTGAGCTCATGATCCAGACTCACACAGCAAGTAAGGAGCAGAGCTGGGAAAGCAGCTGCCCTGTGTCCTGCCTCCCAGGCCAGTGCTTGACGTTTTGTTTGGTTTTGTTTTTAGCGAAGCGCTTTACTGCGGTGGCTCACGGACGTCACTGACAGTCCCTGGGTTCTGAGATCTGAAGAGACTTTCTTTCTCTCACCAAGGCGCAGGGATTAACCACAGCAAATTGGAGATTTCACAAGCGTGGTCATTATTTATTTAAAGTTCAGTTCCTGGGGTGCCTGGGTGGCTCAGTCGTTAAATGTTTGCCTTTGGCTGGGGTCATAATCCCAGGGTTCTGGGATGGAGCCCCTCATGGGGCTCCCTGCTGCTTCTCCCTCTCTCACTCCCCCTGCTTGTGTTCCCTCTCTCGCTGTGTTTCTCTCTGTCAAATAAATAAAATTTTTTAAAAAGAAAAAAAAAACTCTTAAAAAAAGAAAAGAATGGTTGATATTTAGAACCGTTAAGTGTGGGGCTTAACGGTGTTATGATACAATCTCCGTAATGAACCCTTGGGAATGCTATTGGGGGACACAAAAGAAGACTGGGACAACTGGAAGACATTCTATGTTCTTGAGGAGGAATAATTAAGATCATAGAGATGTTGGTTTTCCCTAAATTATTCCATAAATTAAATAAGCTACAGAGAAAACACAAATGGGATCTTTTTCTAATCAGATGAGTTGATTCTAAAGTTCCTATAGAAAAATAAAGTCAAGAAGAATCAGAGGAAAATCTAGAAGAGAAGAGGAAGAGAACTATCCCTATCAGATATTACAACGCATTACAAAGCTTCAGTAATGAAAAGTGGCTCATGAATGTACAAACATATCAGATAAACAGAATAGGAAATCCAGAAACAGATCAAAGTATATAGAGGAGTTTGATATATGCTGAAGGCAACTTTTTAAATCAGTAAAAGAAACAAGTGCTGTTCAGTTAATGTCACTGGGGAAACTAGGTAGTCATCTGAGAAAAATGTAAAATTAGGTAATCACATTTACCTCAAGACACAATGTAAAAAAAAAAAAAGAAACCATGAAGAATTAGAAAAAAGAATCCGTGTGCATGTTATTTTTTTTTAATAATAATAACCCCACAACCTTTACTGTCATGGGGTAAGAACATAAAGGTAATCCAAACAATAAGAGCAAATGTTTTTGAACTATACTCTCAACTAAGGACACCCAAAACAAACTCTATTTGCTTCCTTGAGTATTTCTCACTTCATTGATCATTTCTCGTCGGAGGTACTTTGGAGCAGGGTAATACTATCTCTTTTTAGTGTGATCCACCCCAGTTGTTTTTCTTGACTTTGTTTTAGAACGCATCTCTTCTGTGTTATATCTAATATGAAGTTCATATGTTCCTCAAAACCAGTGATATGGTCCTCTATCTGAATAATTACTTTGGTGTAAAGCCATATCTGAATCCACATTTTCTAAGTATCTGAAGATGAGGTTCACGGGCTGCACACTCACCTTCTACCTTTTATGGCCCCAGCCATGGTATGCCATGGCGAAACCTGACAAAGACCATACTCCTGTGTAGTTTGTTAAAGGCTTAGAGTGGGAAACCTTTGTCTAACTATGATATAAAACACAAAAGTCATAAAAGGATATTAAATAGAAATAGTGGTAAATTATATAAAATTTCTAAATTCTATGTTAAAATTACCATAAATAGACTGAAAAGGCAATCATGAAACTGGGATAAATATGTGCAATTCATATTCTAAACAAAGGTGAACTTCCTTAATATGTAAAGAACGCCCATAATTCAATAAGAAAAAGCTTTACAACACAATAGAAAAAAGAGTAAATGATATGAATATCTAGGTCATGGAAAAGAAAATACAAATAGTTCTTTAAAGATTTTATTTATTGGGGCGCCTGGGTGGCTCAGTTGGTTAAGCGACTGCCTTGGGCTCAGGTCATGATCCTGGAGACCCGGGATCGAGCCCCGCATCAGGCTGCCTGCTCGGCGGGAAGCCTGCTCATCCCTCTATCACTCCCCTTGCTTGTGTTCCCTCTCTCGCTGTGTTTCTCTCTGTCAAATAAATAAAATCTTAAAAAAATAAAAAATAAATAAAAAATAAAGATTTTATTTATTTAGGGTGCTTGGGTGGCTCAGAGGGTTAAGCCTCTGCCTTTGGCTCAGGTCATGATCTCAGGATCCTGGGATCGAGTCCCACATCGGGCTCTCTGCTCACTGGGGAGCCTGTGAGAAAGAGCCTCACCCCCCTCTTTCTCTGCCTGCCTCTCTCTTTTTAAAATATTTTTTAAAAAGATTTTATTTATTTATTTATTTGAGAGAGAGAGAGAGCATGTGTGAGTTGGGGAAGGAGCAGAGGGAAAGGGACAAGCAAACTCTGCACTGAGCTCAGAGTCCCACATGGGGCTCAATCTCAGGACCCTGAGATCATGATCTGAGCCAAAATCAAGAGTCAGATGTTCAACCCACTGAGCCACCCAGGCACCACAGTTCTGGATATCTTAAAAGATACTCAGGGCGCCTGGGTGGTTCAGTGGGTTAAAACCTCTGCCTTCAGCTCAGGTCATGATCTCAGGGTCCTGGGATCGAGGCCCGCATTGAGCTCTCTGCTCGGCCAGCTGGGAGTCTGCTTCCTCCTCTCTCTCTGCCTGTTTCTCTGCCTACTTGTGATCTCTCTCTCTGTAAATAAATAAATAAAATCTTTAAAAAAAAAAAAAGGATACTCAACCTTACTCATAATAAAATAAATTCAAGTTAAAATTATTCTCAGAAAACTGTTTTCCATCTATCACGTTGAGGAAATTATCTAAGAGTTTTATAATATACTTGTGGGAGCTTGTAGGAGGAAAAAGGCATTTTTACACACTGCTGATGTGAATGTATACTGGAGTCACTTCTGTAAGTTAATCTGGCATTATCAAACAGAATGGAATGCATGTAGCCTCAGATCCGCAAATACAGATATATTCTGATGCATGCAAATAATGCACGGACAAGGTTTTTCACGGCAGCATTATTTGTGATAGGATATATTAAAATCTTATGCAACTATAACAGAAAAAAAGTTCTTTTATGTGCTGAAATAGATGTCCAAAAAAATAAATGGAGATAAAGTGTACAAATATGCTAATATTTGTAATGAAATAGAATGTATGCATGTTTATTTGCTTATATATGAATAAAATAACTCTTGAAATGTATACAGGAGCATGCATTTTTATTCTACTTGTGTGCGTTTTTTCTTAAAGTTACACATATTTACTCATCAAATAAGCTAGCACTGTCTCACATGTTTAAATTTGTAAGTGCAAATCCGTGTTTAACAAAAATTGTGTTGTTATGCTGATGAATTTTATTTTTAAAGTTACATTTTGTAGTTTATCAGCCCGAAAATAATTTCTGGAATCTTTAGGCAAAAGACTTTTTTCTTAAAGATTTTATTTATTTGACAGAGAAAAACACAGCCAGAGAGGGAACATGAGTAGGGGGAGGGAGAGAGGGAGAGGCAGACTCCCCGCTGAGCAGAGAGCCCCATGCAGAGTTTGATCCTGCTTGATCCCAGGGCTCCAGGAACCATGACCAAAGCCAAAGGCAGAGGCCTAACAACTGAGCCACCCAGGAACCCCTCTTAGGGGATTGATTTGATTAGTGTCCATTCGCTGGGTATGTTGATTATTTCTAAGCAAAATGGGATACTGAGACATGCATCCTAAGCATAATTTAAGTTACATGCTTTTGCTTCTTTTTTGTATGCTACAGACAGCTGTATCTTTGGGACTTCTAATGAATGTGTTCATTTTTGCCACTTGGAGAAGCTGTACTATAGGGGATGCACATGGCAGCAGAAAATCATGTCTGCTAAAATGCTAATGGGGAACAGTGGACCTTTGCGAGCATTCCAGCCTCTGGTTTTCTCTGCTTAGTAGAAGGTTTTTTGCTTAAAAGTTAGAACCAATGAGTATAATTGATACTATGCTTAAAAGCAATAGTTTCAGAGAAACATGACTGTGCACACCTCTGTTTTACCAGGAGAAGAGTAGTTTTTTTCTAAAGCAGCAGTATTCACATTGGTTTTGAGGGGTTTTGTTTGTTTTTGGTTTGCTTGTTTGATGGAACTCCCTAATATTCTTCAAGCAGATTGAGAACACCAAAGAGCTTTTTCTGTGAGTTATAGCTACTATATTTACTGTCTTGCAAATTGAAACCGAGAAAATGTTAATGCTTATTTAGTAATTCATTTGAAAATAGCAAAAATGAATGTGTTGCAGGTTAATAGCATCTTAGCCGTGTTACAAAATTAGTTCTGACCTCATGGGTCCTCTGAGATCAATCCTAAAGAATCAGTTTGTTGTAAAATATAAAAGAGCATAATGAAAGACTTACAATTAATTTTGTTTGCCTTGGTTTATAACAGCTGAGTCGGAGACACTATGAAATATGTTTAAAATCTTAGAAAAATGTGCTTAATGTTGATGGCCCCATTTCCTTGGTTTCCTGTTTTATTGTTACCCATAACATAGAGGGTTATTCTTTCTCCCATGTGATCTGCCTAGAGAGCAAGGACTCTGAGTTTTACCAGAATAATTATATGACTTTTGTGTTGATTTCATTATGTCTTTAATTATTTAAGAAAACCAGGTTTCTTGCTTAGGAGAGAGCTAAAGTGCTTTATAGTCATGTCATTCTCTTTAGTGTCACTTTCAAGTAGGTAGACAAGTATTATTTCTCAGGTGCCAGTGATCTTAGTCTTCAGATCTGACAACTTTGGGTTCTGGCCTTCCTCAAATCAATCGTAAACGTAAAACAAAGTAAAACTGTAAGGATATCTGAGATCTCCCACAAAGCCCAAGGAAAATCACGAGAAATTTGTTACTTCTTTGCCTTATAAAAAGTGAGGGGCCAGAAATAATTACATCCATTTGATGAGATACTAGCGATGAGTTGCATGGGAAGAGATGAAATTGTTTTTGATCAAAAGGGGAGGAAACCGGTGCATCTGGGTGGCTCAGTTGGTTAAGCGACTGCTTTTGGCTCAGGTCATGATCCTGGAGACCCGGGATCGAGCCCCACATCAGGCTTCCCGCTCGGCAGGAAGCCCGGTTCTCCCTCTCTCAGTCCCTCTGCTTGTGTTCCCTCTCTAGCTCTGTTTCTCTCTGTCAAATAAATAAATAAAATCTTTTTAAAAAGGGGGGGAGGAAACCATAGGAAATTTTCTTTCAGTGGAAAATTATAGATTGGCTATAGCACCCCGTTCTGCATTTTGGTTTTGATTCCATGGGAGCTGTTTTGCAATTCTATAAAATGGAGGTAACTGATAGCAATGAAAAATAATTCTCGTCCCTAGACGTTCACACTCTATCCTGATGAGTGGAAATTCCCACTCTGGAAGAAGCTGGTTTTACTTTCATGCATGCATTTGTTTCAATATTCCTTTACTTCTACACACTTGTGCTTTTAAACTTCTCCCTTGAACCAATTATAATCGGTCTTGTTCCCTTATTGAATCAGTGAAATAAAATTTTTTTCCCTTTTTTTTAAAAGATTTTATTTATTTGACAGAGAGAGAGATCAAGTAGGCAGAGAGGCAGGCAGAGAGAGAGGAGGAAGCAGGCCCCCCGTGGAGCAGAGAGCCGTATGCAGGCCTGCATCCCAGGACCCTCAGATCATGACCTGAGCCGAAGGCAGAGGCTTTAATCCACTGAGCCACCCAGGCGCCCTATCATAAAATCTTTAACACATGTTTGTCTTAGTTGTGAGACCACATTTCACCTTTTTAATTTTTTTAAAGGATTTTGTTCCTTTTTAAAGATTTTATTTATTTATTTGACAGAGAGAGATCACAAGTAGGCAGAGAGAGGAGGAAGCAGGTTCCCTGCTGAGCAGAGAGCCCGATGCAGGCCTCAATCCCAGGACCCTGAGATCATGACCTGAGCCGAAGGCAGAGGCTTTAACCCTCTGAGCCACCCAAGCGCCCAACATTTCACCTTTTTAAAAAAAAAATGTATCTTTTAATAATGCATAGGACAGCAGCTCTGCTCATCACAATTCATTACAAAAATGGTAGCCTGAGGCATTAGAGTGTAGTTCTTTCTCTAGCCCACCTAGAAGGCAGCTGAAAGATAGTAGCTGACAGTGACTTTTCCTGATCTAACCTGGCCCTTCCCAGCATGGGGTAGCTTTGGGCAAGTCACTTCCTTTCCCTACACCTCCCCACCCTTCTAATTGGTGATCCTGAAATAATCCCTTCCCATTCTACAGGCCCAGCTGGCGCTGGATCAAGGGTCCCAGCCCTGAAGCGCCGGGTTTAAGTCTAGACCTCAGCCTGCAGGTGGAAGGGCCAGAGTAGAGTTGAGAAAGGTCAGTATCAATTTGCATGATCTTTCAATCACTGCTCACGGGCTTTCTCACTAGAATTAAGGGAAAGTGTTAAACTTTAATGCCTGAGGATATTTTTTTAAGATTTCTATTTATTTATTTTTCAGAGAGAGCATGGGCATACAAACAGCAGGCAGAGGGAGAAGCAGGCTCCCCGCTAAGCAAGGAGCCACACACGGGGATCCATCCTAGAACCCTGGGTCATGACCTGAACGGAGGGCAGATGATGAACAGACGAGCCCCCAGGGCATTCTTTTAGTGCCTGAAGTTTAGAGATTGCTCTTATTCTGTTTGGTTAACAGGGGTTGCTTCAGCAACTGAGCTGAAAGAAAGACAACATTTAAAAAAAAAAACTTTTCTTTTTTTATTTTAAGTTTTTTATGATTTTTTTTTTTAAGAGAGAGAGAGAAAGCCCAAGCAGGAGGGGCTGGAGGGAGTTTTTTGTTTTTTGTTTTTTTAAGATTTTGTTTATTTATTTGACAGAGAGAAACACAGCCAGAGAGGGAACACCAGCAGGGGGAGTGAGAGAGGGAGAAGGAGGCTCCTCACCAAGCAGGGAGCCAGATGCGGGTCTCGATCCCAGGACTCCGGGATCACGACCTGAGCCAAAGGCAGACGCTTAACGACTGAGCCTCCGAGGTAAAACCACTAGTCGACTTTACTGAAGTTTACCTACGGTCATTTTAAGATTGGAACACACCCCTGTGATCAGCGCCCAGATGGCACTGCAGAACATTGCAGCCTCCCCACCCCCAGGAGCCCCTCAGTTCTTTGTCGTGACCTGCCAATCATGAAACACACAAAGGGACTCAACACCGAGTCCTCGCAGCATGGCTTAATTTTGCCTGTTCTCGTACTTCTTGTAAAGTGAACCGTACGGAATTTTTTTGGTGAAAATTTCTTTCGTGAATTATATTTTTGTAAGATTCATCCGTGTTGTTTCATGCAGGGGTAGACCTGTCCATGGTCTAGTCAGCTGTCGCTGGGGATTTGGGTAGTTTATGCTCCCGGACTGTGGTGATCACGTGGGTCTCTATTCCTGTCGGTTTCTTTTCGTGACGGTGCATTTCCATTCGATGTACTCCTGGCTGTGGAAGTTGCTTGATCGTATTTATTTCTGCATCTGGTAGTCTGCCTATGCATACAAAGCCATGGGTTCATGCTATTATTTCCAATTCTGATCAAGCCTAACAGGGCTCATTTTGCCCTCCCCCCTTTCCTTATAAGCATTCCTTTCTTCCACAGTGAGAAACCTAGCTCCCATTAAATATATTTACTTATTTGCTCAATCCTAGAACACCCATAAATAGCTTCAGAAATGCTAGCCCATATTCTTTAGTTCTGTCAGCTAAGAGGGCTTAGAAGCAACGATACCCCAGTAGCCAGGAGCATACCCAGTCCCCACATGCTAGTTTCTAAGTACCATTCTCCAGGCCAAGGAACCAAGGCTCCTGGGAGAAGTGACTGAGTCCAGGATGGGAGCAAGGGGAATATGAAGTGAGCCCCAAACATCTTGGGGTTGTCAGGAAGTACTCAGCAGAAAGGGAGTATTTCCAAAGGACTCAGGAGCCAACTTGAGGCTCTTAGTGGCCATATCTGGGACAATTTGAGCAATAAAACAAATAATGTTAGTAATGGATTACAACACATAAAATAAAATAAATATCCATGAATCCATACTGAAATAATTGAATAAATACATAAATGGGAAAGAAGGGACAGCTCTTCCTTATAATTGAATTTCAATTAATAAATGCAGAAGGAATTATGGAGATAGAAAATCACCTTTGGGGGGCGCCTGGGTGGCTCAGTTGGTTAAGTGACTGCCTTCGGCTCAGGTCATGATCCCGGAGACCCAGGATCCAGCCCCACATCAGGCTTCCTGCTCAGCGGGAAGCCTGCTTCTCCCTTTCTCACTCCCCCTGCTTGTGTTCCCTCTCTGGCTGTGTTTCTCTCTGTCAAATAAATAAATAAAATCTTAAAAAAAAAAAAAAGAAAAGAAAAAAAGAAAATCACCTTTGGAAAGCCAATGGTAATAAATATTGCAGGTAAGAATCAGTAGTGAATGCTAAATGTAGTAGGTTGAAAGTCTGATGATAAATAGGAGGATTTTCAGTCCCCATAAGATACTTGTCAATTACAAAAGGAAATGCAGTAACTTAGAGTGGAAAAAGAAACCTGGCAGACATCACCTTTGCTTCATCATCCTTCCAAGTTAGCATTACTAGTAATGAGACACGACAATGTCACACGTGCCTCCTGATATGATGCGCTGAGAAGGACATGACGTCACTTCCGTGGGGCTCTCACCAACAGCGCACAACCTCAGCCTCAGCATGAGAGAACATCAGATGGACTCAAGAGGAAAAACATCCTGTAAAGCGATTGGCCAGTACTCTTCAAAAATGCCAAGGTTACGAAGGGAAAAATAACTGACATATCTTAAGATAAACCCTCAAAGTTCCGAGACACACACAAAGAGCAGCTGTTCTAGATTAAAGGAACGCAAAGACCCATGGCGGCTGAAAGCACTGTGAGATCTCAGCCGGCATCCTGGACCAGCAAGAACGGTAGTGGAATTGGCAACCTCTGAATAAACTCTGTAAATTCTTTAATTCTGTTACATTAATGTTAATGTCCTGGCATTCCTAATTCTTCTGCATTCAAGATGTTAATATTTGGGGAAGCTCTTAAAAGCTCCATGGGAACTTGCTGTATTATTTTCCTAAGTCTAAAATTATTTCAAACAGAAAAGATTTTTAAAAGAAAGAGATTGCGTGTGATTGTGTCATGCTTTGGCCAAAAACCCTCCCAGCACCTCTGCCCAGAGCATAAAGGCAGAATCTCCAGGGAGTGGCATTCAAGGCCCTCCACAATCAGGCCAGACATTCCCCCCACTGATCTCGAAGGCGTATACTAACACTGCTTAGGAGAAGTCCTCATGGTTAAGGATCACCTTCGTGGGGCCAGGCCCCCGAACCCTCCCCGGGAAGCAGCCTCTGCCACTGGCTCTTACTTGGTCAGCAGTTGACTTTCCTGACGCCCTGGAAACCTTGAACTCCCTCCCAGCACCCCTGCAGGCCTGTCGGGCAGTGCTCACACACTTTCTATCCTCTGGAAACTCACAGCTGGCAAATAAGGCAAAGCAACAGCAGTGCCAGGCTGGGAAGTGCCCGGGGACGCGTGTGAGAGGCAGGCAGGGGGATTCAGTCTTTGCTGAGAGAGGGTGTTCCTGTCACCCCCTCTTTGCTGGTGAAAAACACTGGAGCTTAGAGAAAGGAGGTCATCTTCCTAAGGCTACACAGCCAGTGAGGGTTTAAACCTACTTCCTTCCCTCCCTTACTGAAGGATTCTAACTGAAATGCCCTGAATAGTCAGCCAAGCAGGGTTCTGAGAGTTTACATTTTACCCCAACCTCCAGCCTCCTGCAGCAAAATGAGATCTCCCTGGAAAGCAGTGGGGCGCCTGGCTGGCTGGGTCGGAGGAGTGTGTCATTCTTGATCTTGGGGTTGTGGGCTCAGGTCCCCCGTGGGGTGTAGAGATGACTTAAATAAATGAATAAATAACTTTAAAAAAGAAATTAAGGAAGAAATAAAGAAAAGAAAGAAAGAAAGAAAGAAAGGAAAGAAAGAAAGAAAGAAAGAAAAGAAAAGAAAAAAAAAGAAAAGAAAGCTACAGACAGGATTCTCAAAGAGCTGGGGGAAATGCCTGCTTACCCCCATCCACTGAGCCATGGAGGATTCTGGAGTCACGCATCATCAATGCATTCTCGGGGAGTGTCAATGCCTTTTATGATGACCTGAATGGACATGGAACAGTGTGAATCTGCAAAAATCTCTCAAAGCTGAGCAGGTGGGATACCTTGCCAGGCCCCAACAGGCTTCAGAGAAGCCAGATTCATGGCTTTAGAAAACACCGGCTGGCAAGCAGCTCTTGCCAAGCTCTGGGATGACTGCAGAACCCACCTCCTACAGTAGCAGCTGAAAGTTACTGAGAAACGGAGCTCCCGGTACTTCCAACTCAGCTTGATACAGCTGGAATCAGTGCAGGTCAGCTCTCTGGGCTGTGATAATTGATATTATCATTGTTAATATTCAACTTCTCCCCTCCCCTATTTGTCTCCCTATACTCAGCAGATTTTCCCAAGTCCTTACATCTTCTCTTCTCTGGGAAAATTCAGGACTGGATGCAAGAAAGGGAGTAGAACTAAAAACAAAATGTTCTTAAATTTCAACTTGTCAATTCCCACATACACCTGCCCCCGACCGCTTTCTACTCTGTGGCGGAGACTTCCATGTCCAAACCCCACTGATTCGCTTCCTCTTGCCATGGCTTGTGTGGTGCCGGGCTAGTAGCCCCCTCCATCTGTGTGGAGAGGAGGTGGCCTGGCCCACCCAGCCCTGAGGGCTCTCCTGGACCACATCTCGCCTGTGCTGAGACAGGAAGAGGAGGAGGCTTTGTGTGGCCCAGCTCTGACATTTCTAACCTCTAAGGCCCTTTCCACTGGGCTGAGAGATGGTCAGCCCCCATTTCCTGTGTCCCTTGGCCCCTTGCCTTGGGTGAGGGCCAGGAGAGCAAGCCTCTGCCCAGCTCCCCTCCCTTTGTCCCCTGCAGCAGAGCCGGGGTCGGAGGCCCACGCATTCGGCAGTGTAGCCTGTGGAGGCGTGGGCTCCCTGGGAGCAAATCCCCACATTTCTATGTGGGATCTGTGTGGCCTCTTAATTTCTGTCCTCACATTGTGGATCTTGACGCAACCCACCAGCATGATAGCAAGTGTTGAATGAAAGGGCTCTGCATTTATATAGGATGCTCTGGGTATTTCCCCCTAACTGTCGAGAACTTGCCCCTCTGAGCCCCCAAATACCCCCATTTGCCCTTTACTTACCTCCACTTAGACTTCCTAACTACCTACTTACTGGCCTGAGGCCTGAGAGTCAAGAGGCCTGACATGACTTAAAAGCATGGATTTTTAGAATCAGATCTACCTGGCTGCCCACCTGGGGTCGGCCCCACTCTGACTTTGACCAGGCATGTCTTATTGGAAAAAATGGAGGTGAGCATACCCACTGTATAGGTTTATTGGCACAGGGATTAAATGAGAAAACCCATGGACAGCCTTTGCCCAAGAGCAGGTTCCAAGAAGGTCAGTAAGTAACAGAGTAAGAAAACACAATAACACTTCTCACAGCTGGCCTCCGACTTGCCTTGAGGCCTGGCATAGGGATGACGCGTTTCCCTAGTTCTTGGCACTGATGCCAGTCTCCACCATTTTTAATTTTGTTGGTCATTTCTAGAGAATGTTGGAAGGAGGACATTAGCGAATTGTTTAATATCGTCTGGACCAGAAGTCTTCCTGTGCGTGTTTCAGCTGATTTCTGTTGGTATGTGGAATGAAATTGATTTACAGAACTCCTCTTGGTCATAGGCATTTTATGCAGTGACTCAGAATCCTGCTTCTGCTGGATTTTCTAAGAAAGCAATGGACCTTTCTCCTATTGGCCACATCTTGTCTCCTTTGGAATGCCTCTTCATTTGTGCTTCATTGCGTCAATCACACTATGCATAAATAGTGACTATAGTTGTGTGTGTGTGTGTGTCTCTCTCTTTTTTTTTTCATTCAATGGAGACCAATGCAGGGCTTGAACTCACAACCCTGAGATCAAGACCTGAGCTGAGACCAAGAGTCTGACGCTAAACTGACTGAGCCACCCAGGTGCTCCAATGGCTTCGCCTTTACCTTATCCCTATCCTAACAGGGAATGCTTCTCTCCTCTCTCCCTTGCCTATGTGTGAACTGCTCATGTGAAGCAAGTGTGTCTACTTTGTTAAGGAAATGCCCCTTTACTTCCTTTATTTCTACCTCTCAGAGTTTATTGTTGGTGTTTTAGTCTGGGATGGCTGTTTAATTTCATCAAACAATAGTTTCAGTACTTATTGAGATGATAAGGTTCTTCCATTTTTCTTTCTTTGACCTTATGACAGACATGATGGCTAGAAATTTTTCCAGAACTCCACTTGGGAATGAACAGCTATTTTATTTTTTATTTTATGGTCAGATTAGTGGCTATGCAAGAAGGAGTGTTAGGATATTTAGATGCCCATCTGGGAAAAAAAATTTAAGTTTGAATCTTTCTTTGCAACCACATAAAAATTCTAGGTGAATCAGAGGTTATACTTTAAGAAATGTTTTATGCTAGTTGGCAAAAACATTGGAAAATATTTTTGTAGGCTTGATGTGAAGAATCATAAACAGGGCACGTGGGTGGCTCGGAGAGTTAAGCCTCTGCCTTCTGCTCAGGTCATGATCTCAGGGTCCTGGGATCGAGGCCTGCATCGGGTTCTCTGCTTGGCAGGGAGCCTGCTTGCCCTTCCTTCTCTGCGTGCCTCTCTGCCTACTTGTGATCTCTCTCTGTCAAATAAATAAATAAAATCTTTAAAAAAAAATAATCAAACAAGTTGTAAAACCTAGAAGCCATAAAAGAATAGACTGAGAGAATCGGTCACCTAAATAAATCTAAAACTTCTGTATGATGGAAGACACCGCAAAGAAAGTTAAAGACTGTGGAAGAATGGAAGGAAACACTGCCAACACACATCACAGGCGCTGGATTAATAATCAGAATATGTAACATGAAGGAAAATAGGAAAAAGTATTTGGGCAAATAAAGCTCAACTTCACTCATATAGCATGTAAATGAGAACAAGGTCACATTTTTCGTGATCAAATTTTCTTTTTTAATTAAAGACTTTATTTATTTATTTGAGAGAGAGAGTGAGTGAAAGAGAGCCTGAGAGGGGAGAAGGTCAGAGGGAAAAGCAGACTCACCACGGAGCTGGGAGCCCAATGTGGGGCTCGATACTGGGACTCCAGGATCATGACCTGAGCTGAAGACAGTGGCTTAACCAACTGAGCCACCTAGGCGCCCATGATCAAATTTTCAAACTCTTAAAAAGATAAATATCCAGCGTTGGGGAACACACGGGGCTGCTTAACCTAGTACTTTGGCTTCCCCCTCAAGTATTTTGTGTCAATGGCGCCCCCTGCAGCACAACTCCGATATTAACTAGGAGGGAGTTGGGTGCCCTGTGGAGCAGAACTCAGTGCCTGCTTCCTCCCTTGGAGGTCAGGAAGAGTTTTTGGCATATTCACCAAAATGTCAAAGTCCCTCTGACTCAATGATCCTTTTTCCGGAATCCAGCATTTCAAAAACACATGAGTGTGTGATGTGTACATAGAGATATATGCAAAAAAGATAGAGTTCATTGAATAAAGCTTTATATGGAGCAGGGGAAGGAAACTAACCATTAATAGAGGATTGTCTGAACAGATAATTATGCATCCTTCTTTTTTTTTAACTTTAAATTTATTTTATTTTTTCAGTGTTCCAAGATTCATTGCCCATGCTCCACACCCAGTGCTCCATGCAATAGGTGCCCTCAGCACCCACCACCAGGCTCTCCCATCTCCCCACCCCCTCGCTCCAAGTCCCTCTGTTTCTGTGTCCAAAGTCTCCATGTTCCATTTCTCTCCCTGAATTACCCTACTTGCCATTTCCTTTCCTTCTCCTACTGTCCTCTGTATTACCCCTTATGCACCACAAGTAAGTGAGACCATGTGATACTTGACTTTTTCTACTTGGCTTATTTCACTCAGCATCATCTCTTCCAATCCAGTCCATGTTGCCACAAAAGTTGGGTATTCATCCTTTCTGATGGAGGCATAGTATTCCATTGTGCATATATGGATCACATCTTCTTTATCCATTCATCTGTTGAAGGGCACCTTGGCTCTTTCCACAGTTTGGTGATTGTGGCCATTGCTGCTATGAACATTGGGGTACATATGGCCCTTCTTTTCATTATATCTGTATCTTTGGGGTAAATGCCCAGTAGTGCAATTTCAGGGTCAAAGGGTAGTTCTATTTTTAATTTTTTAAGGAATCTCCACACTGTTTTCCAAAGCAGCTGCACCAGCTTGCATTCCCACCAACAGTGTAAGAGGGTTCCCCTTTCTCCGCAGCCTCTCCAACACTTGTTGTTTCCTGACTTGTTAATTTTGGCCATTCTGACTGGTGTAAGGTGGTATCTCAATGTGGTTTTGATTTGAATTTCCCTGATAGCTAGTGACGCTGAACATTTTTTCATGTGTCTGTTAGCCATTTGTATGTCTTCTATGGAGAAGTGCCTCTTCATGTCCCCTGCCCATTTTTTGATGTGTTCATCTTCTTTTTGGATGTTGAGTTTGAGGAGTTCTTTATAGATCTTGGATATCAGCCCTTTGTCTGTAGTGTCATTTGCAAATATCCTCTCCCATTCTGTGGGTTGCCTCTTTGTTTTGTTGACTGTTTCCTTTGATGTACAGAAGCTTTTTATTTTGATGAAGTCCCAGAAGTTCATTTTCGCTTTTGTTTTCTTTGCCTTTGGAGATGTGTCTTAAAAGAAGTTGCTGTGGCCGATGTCAAAGAGGTTACTGCCTATGTTCTCCTCCAGGATTTTGATGGATTCCTGCCTCATATTGAGGTCTTTCATCCATTTCGAGTTTGCCTTTGTGTGTGGTGTAAGAGAATGGTCTAGTTTCATTCTTCTATACGTAGCTGTCCAATTTTCCCAGCGCCATTTATTGAAGAGACTGTCTTTTTTCCACTGGATATTTTTTCCTGCTTTGTTGAAGATGATTTGCCCATAGATTTGTGGGTCCATATCTGGACTCTCTACTCTGTTTCATTGGTCTTTTTGTCTGTTTTTGTGCCAGTACCGTGCTGTCTTGGTAATCACAGCTTTGTAATAAAGCCTGAAGTCAGGTAACGAGATGCCCCCAGCTATGTTTTTCTTCTTCAGCAATTCCTTAGCGATTCAGGGTCTTTTTTGGTTCCATATAAATTTTAGGATTGTTTGTTCCAACGCTTTGAAGAATGTTGGTGGAATTTTGATCGGAATGGCATTGAAAGTATAGATTGCTCTGGGCAGTATAGACATTTTGACAATGTTTATTCTTCCGATCCATGAGCATGGAATGCTCTTCCATCTTTTTGTGTCTTCAGTTTCTTTCATGAGTGTTCTGTAGTTCCTCGAGTACAGATCCTTGACTTCTTTGGTTAGGTTTATTCTTAAGTATCTTATGGTTTTTAGTGCTATAGTAAACGGAATCGATTCTCTGGTTTCCCTTTCTAAATTTTCATTGTCAGTGTATAAGAATGCAACTGATTTCTGTGCATTGATTTTGTATCCTGCCACATTACCGAATTGTTGTATGAGTTCTAGTAGTTTGGGGGTAGAGTCTTTTGGGTTTTCCATATAAAGTATCATGTCATCTGCAAAGAGAGAGAGTTTGACTTCTTCTTTGCCAAGCTGGATACCTTTTATTTCTTTCTGTTGTCTGATTGCTGTTGCTAGGACTTCTAACACTATGTTGAACAATAGTGGGGAGAGTGGGCATCCTTGTCTTGTTCCTGGTCTCAGAGGGAAGGCTGTCAGTTTTTCCCCATCGAGAATGCTAATCTCTGTGGGTTTTTCGTAGATAGATTTTATGAGTTTGAGAAATGTTCCCTCTATCCCTATACTTTGAAGCGTTTTGATCAGGAACGGATGTTGTATTTTGTCAAATGATGCATCCTTTCATGAGATATTTGGCAACTCTTCAAAGGAGTGGGTGGATTTATGTGTACTAACAGAATGATCTTCCAGGTTTAATGTCATGATTAAGATGAATGTGAATGTGAAAGCAAATCCCCAAATATCTGTTATTCAATCCCATGTATATATGTTAGTGGGTGTAAATGCATAGACGAGGAACCGGAAGAGTTCGCCTCACCGAAGGACCTGGACTGGACTGGCTGGGCCCGGAGTTGGGAGACTGGCGACAGGGAGGACTGCTGCTTTCCTCCCCATGCTTCGTTACCTCATGGCTCTACCGTCACAGTTAAGTGTAGCATACGTGTAGTTTTCTTTGCAAATTAAAATATTATGAATGTATGTGGGTTCGGCTTTTCTTTGACAACTTCCCTCCTAGCTAAGCTACTGAGGAATGTCCTACTAAGTGTGAGAAATTGATGCTATTCTGAAAAATATTTTTCAGAGCTAGCTCCTCTGGGCCTCCTTGTCCCCAGGAGAGTTTTATTTTCTTTTTAATTATTTTTTTAAAGATTTTATTTATGTATTTGACAGAGAGATCACAAATAGGCAGAGAGGCAGGCAGAGAAAGAGGGGGAAGCAGGCTCCCTGCTGAGCAGAGAGCCCCATGTGGGACTTAATCCCAGGACCCTGAGATCATGACCTGGGCAGAGGCTTAAGCCATTGAGCCACCCAGGCGCCCCCTCCCAGGAGAATTTTAGAACCAAGTCTCTGTCGGAGACCTGCTGAGTCAGCCCAGGAATCTCAGTGCCTGTGGCTATTATCTGGAGGGGGAGGTGACCACTGAGGGTCCCTGGGTAAGGTGGGGCTGTATAGGGTGACTGCACAGCCACAGGCGGGCACGAAGAAGGCAGTGAGGTGGCTGCATCACTAGGATTCCTTGGACCCCGCTGGGGGCGCCTGCTGGATCAGGGTCTGCACTAGTGGACCAGAGCGGCCAGGCCAGCCACTCAGAACTCTGCAGGCGCAGACAGTACGACAGTAGCTTTCGAGTTTTGTTTTCACTAACAGTTAACTTTTTTTTTGCACATTTTGCGTGGGTGAGTGTTTGACAATTGTGTTCTAAACTGGAGGGGAGGTGGAGATTTGAAGTTCACGGAAAAACTCACCCACCTCTTATTATGGGTTTGCTTAGATGCAGAAAGAAAATCCCACTCTCAAGGACCATGTGCGAGTCTATCCTTACGGAAGTGGGAGACCTGGATTCAAATCCTGACTCTGCTTTTACCAGTGACTGTAGGCAAGGTTCTTAACATCTCCCAGCTTCAATGTCCTGATCTGCAGGAGGGATATAAGGATGCGTCCTTCATGGAGTTGCAGGGAAGACCAGAGAGGTTTGTCCATGTAGGAGTAAATCCATCAAAGCTGAGCTGTGATTTATTAATCTGATCAAGTTCTAGACCATGAACTCCTCGAGGCAGACATATGCGATGCTGAGAATTACTTCTCTCTTTTCTCCTCCAGGCTTTATCTAACACTATCTAGTACAGAGCTTAAGTATTTGTTGAACACTGTAATTCTGATTTTTTAAAGATTTTTGATTTTTATTTTATTATTTTTTAAAGATTTTATTTATTTATTTGACAGAGAGAAACACACAGAGAGAGGGAACACAAGCAGGGGGAGTGAGAGAGGGAGAAACAGGCTTCTTGCCCAGCAGAGAGCCAGATGCGGGCTCGATCCTGGGACTCTGGAATCATGACCTGAGCCAAAGGCAGAGGCTTAACGACTGAGCCACAGGTGCCCTAGTCCGATGAAATTAATGACCTATTCCTCGGTGGATGGAGAAAAGCTTCCACACTCCGTGCGCTCCGGCTGCAGGTCCGTGGTCTCCGCGCTGTGGGTGACATGGAGGAAGGCGCTTCAGTGTGCTGGCCTGTGAAATGGGCCCCTGAACCCCTGGGCCAGGGAGCGGTGGCCCGGAGCCCAGCCCTCGCCCCCTCCCGCTCTCTGACGCCCGGGGCCCCCTGGCTGGGGAGGCGCCCAGACTGGCACGCCGGCCCCTCCGCCCCGCAGGGTCTCCAGAGGGGGCGGATCGCGCGAGCCAGAGAGCGCGGAGCCGCCCAGGAATTTTGGCTCCGCCGGCGAGCATTTCCTGCGGGCGGGCGGGCCGGCGCGGGCTCCGGGGCGCGGCGGCGGGGAGACGCTGCGCTGCGCTCCGCCGGCCGGCAGCATGCTGCCCCTGCTCTGCGCGCTGGCCGGGCTCGCCCTGCTCCGCGCTGCCGGTGAGTGGGGCCCGGGCCCGGCGGGCCGGGGGGTGGAACCGAGCCGGCAGGAGAGCAGAGAGCTGGAGAAGGGGGAACAGGTCGGGGAGGGGCGGCTGAAAAGAGACGTGAGAGCGACCAAAAGGTAGAGAAAGAGTGGAGAGACCCGAAGTCCCGAGGAGGGAGAGGAGACAAGGATCACAGGGAGGGAGATTAAGTTTGCAGGGCGGGCAAACATCCGCCCAGCACCCCCAGGCCAGCTGCCTCCTGAGGGCCTGCAGAGGCGCCCAGGCCTGGGTTACGGGCGGGCACTGCGGTAGAAGCTGAGTTGCGGCAGGCGATGACCCAGGCCTGGCCCAGCATGGCCAGTGGGCGGGCAGGCCGCCAGAGAAGGGCCCCAGCTTCACCTGCCCTCTGGCCGGCCCAGAGGGCTCTGTGGTCTGGTGAGGAGGCCAGTCTCCCTGCTTTCGGAGATCTTCTCTGAGGGCCTGAGCTGCCTTGGGTGATGAGAGATTGGGGAGCTTGGGGTGCAGGAGGGAGAGACCCTTTGGTGCTCCACCCTCCGGGGTCCTTGCCTTGCACCCTCACCTCTCCCGTCCCAGGACAGCAGCCTAAGTGCTGCCCCTTCTCAAGCGAGCTCAGATGGGCGGCTGCTGAGACTTCTTCCACCGAGGGGCTCACTGCACCATCCCAATACTCTGCACATCCTGTGGACTTCAGGGTTTATAAGCCACACTTCCATCTACCCAGCCCGTTATTCACGCGGCCTGCAGCCAGAGGGGCTGGTGCTCCTCCCAGCAGCACAGGTGAGGGGGAAGGCTCAGGTCTCCTGGCCCAGCCAAGCCAGAGGCCTCACCAGGCATCCAGGCCTCTACCAGCTCAGGGGGGCCCTTGCCCCCACGAGGCTGCTCACCCATCAGCCTGGAGCCAAAGGATGTGAATCATACAGGTGAAGTGCCCCATGCTAGGATGGAAGCCCCCTGTCCCTATCCTTTCAGGGCACAGCCGGCTGTGGGAGTCAGCACCCAGGGGCGGGGTGGAAGCCAGTGCTGATCCTGGACAGCCCCTGGCTTAGTTTCTTGGGCAAGTTGCCTTCCCTCTGGGAGACTGTCTCCTTCTCTGTAAGATGGGGCAAATGATGCCCACCCTGCAGAGCTGGCTGCAGGAACTGAATGAAAGAAGCCCCCAGCATGGAATTGAGCACTTGTTGGCTCCTCTTTTTGTCCCCTCAGCTTCACTGATCTCTCTGAGCCTCAGTTTCCCCACCTATTAATTACAGAGGACCAACAACCTCCTCCCCTGTGAAGAGTGGCTGGGACTATGCTCAGCACAGAGCCCATAGAGCGGGTCTTTCTCCCCCTTCCTCCCCCGGCCCTCTTCCCAGAGTCCCACCTCCAGGAGCCGAGGGCACAAAGCCCAGTCTGTGCTCCCCTAGAGGGAGGAGCTGGCTGCCATCCACAACTGGCCAACTTTCTGTGGCCCCTTTAGTCATGACCGGTATATACACTTTAATTTAAAACCCTTTTCAAACATGTCTTCCTTTCTTAAAAGGGGGAGCGTATTAATGTAATCTCACCCCGAGTTCACACATTTTGTGTAGAATCTTTCAGATTTCAGACAATTTACCATTGTTTTTCTTAACTTTAGATTATGAAGTCTCTTGGGTGTAAAGACAGAGCAGTGCGGTGAACCCCCAAGTACCGACCACCCTGCTTCAGCGATGCTGATTTGTGGCCAGTCTTGTTTCCTCTGTCACCCACACTCTCTCTCCTTCCTCCAGTAATCCTAAAGGAAATTCCAGGCATCATATATTTTCCTCCATAAATATTTCCTTAAGTATCTCTAAAACATAAGTAATCTTTTTTTAAGTTTTATTTATTTAAGTAATCTGTATACCCAGTGTGGGGCTGAAACTCACAACCACAAGATCAGTAGTCACATGCTCTCCCAACTGAGTCGGCCAGGCACCCCAAAGATGAGTAATCTTTTAATAAACATAACTGCAACACCATTATCACACCCTGAAAAAATGGATAGTAATTTTTTTAAGATTCTATTTATTTACTTTAGTATATGTGCTTCCAAAGCAAGCACTTATTTATTTATTTGACAGCGAGAGAGACACAGTGAGAGAGGGAACACAAGCAGGGGAAATGAGAGAGGGTAAAGTAGGCTTCCTGTGGAGCAGGGAACCCGATGCGGGGCCCGATCCTGGGATTCCAGGAACATGACCTGAGCCAAAGATAGATGCTTAATGATTGAGCCACCCAGGCACCCTGATAATTTCTTTTTAAAAAATTATTTATCTATTTATTTGAGAGAGAGCAGGGGGAGGGGCAGAGGGAGAGAGAGAGAATCTCAAGCAGACTCCCCACTAAGCACAGAACCTGATGCAGGACTCGATTCCATGACCCTGAGACCACGACCTGAACCGAAATTAAGAGTTGGACACCCAACTGACTCAGCCATCCAGGCGCCCTTGGACGATAATTTCCTAATATCATCAAATATCTGATCAGTGTTTAAATGTCCCCAGTTGTGTCATGTTGTTACATTTGATTTTTTTTTTTCCAAATAAGGTACACACATTGCTTTTGGCTGATATGTCAGTTATGTTTCTTTTAATTTGTAAGTTTTCTTCCTCCTCTTTTCCTTAAAATGTGTTTATGGAAGCAACCACGTTGTTTGTCCTATAAAGTTCTCCACATAGATTTCAGCTTCTTGCCAGGAATCCTCTAAAGGTTCTTCTCTCCCCTGTATTGTCTATAAACTGGTATTTAGATCTAGAAACACCTGCTGTTATGCAAGAATATGTTAAGATGGTTTGTTGCCTTAACTTGCATTTCTTTGATTACTGCTGAGGTTGGACTTTTTCTTCAAATGCATTGGTCATTTCTACAGTTCTTGTGAATTGCCTTAGGCTTCTCAGTTGCAGTTCTGAGGTTTTTCCTATTGATCTGTAAAATCTCTTTATGTATTGATGGAAACAACCTGTTTGTGTTATTTATAGAGCCCTTTTTAAAAATTAAGGTTTCTACTGAGTTTCTTTCCCCTTTTCCTATCAGAATGATCTAAGGTCCTTTTATCAGTTGTCACCCATGCCTGGGGCCCTTTGGGCATGCTCTCACTATCGGCTCCTGCTCCAAGGCCCATCCGTCTTCCATTGGGATTCTGCTTTCTACTTCAAGGGAAAGAGGAAGATACTGAAGGGCTGTTGTGAGGATCATGGTTTGTTTGTTTGTTTGTTTGTTTACACAGATGGATATTGTGGGAGCAAACCACTCAAAGACAATTTGATGTGAGGCACACATTTGGGCTCTGGTGGAGCCAGCCCCAAGACAGCTGCACAGGTGTCATATGAGCAGGTCCCCTTGGCCCCATGCCAGTCCAGCCCCTCAATTTGTAACTATGTCCATGTGTGTCTGCTCACTGAGGAGGCCAGGAAGTTGAGAGGCAAGAAGTTGGAGTAGGAAAGCGACTTTATTTGGAAAGCCAGCAAACCAAGCAGACGGTGGACTATTTATTGTCCCAGAGAACCACCTCTCCAAGCATGAGAGTCGAGCTTCTTTTATGTTAGGAACAGGGGGGATATGGGAGGGGGTTGGGGTCACAAGATGACTGATGTCTGTAGACATTGAAAACGGTCGTGCTGGGGCGTGTGGGTGGCTCAGTTGGTTAAGCAATTGGCTCTTGATTTTAGCTCAGGTGGTGGTGTTGAGGTCCGGGGTTCAGCCCCAGGTGGGGCTCTGCTCTCAGCAGGGGGCCTGCTCGCTCCCTCTGCCTCTCCAGGTCAGTTCTCTCCCACTCTAAAATAATAGATACATCTAAAAGAAAGTAAGGAAGGGCGGGGGGAGGAAGGAAGGAAGGAAAGGGAAAGGTTGTGTAATTTCTTTGTCTCTACTCAGTTGATCTTTGCATGTAGGAATCTGGCCATGTCGTTCTTATAAATCTTAAACATAGTCAATTCTGTACATGCTTCCATACCTCCTCCAGTGAGGTAGATTTCGGGTAAGAAAGCAGTTTTTGTAAATCTCTGTTGTAGCAAAATTCCTTTAATGACTAACTTGCCCATGTACAGAGCAAAACAGGAGTTTCTAAGCTGTAGGTCACAGCGGCAGGGAAATAGAAGCAATATGGAGTCAGACATGCTAAGTTTCTCGCTGTTACAGAGGTGGCATCGGAGACCCCAAGATAGGAGGCCCTTAACTTAGAAAAGATCACATCACTGTCAGTGCACAATGTAGACCAAGTCAGACAGGTAGGATTCAAATCCTGTCCTTACTGCCTATTAGCTATGCAACCTTGGGCACGTTATTCAATCTCTTTGATCTTTGGTTTTCTAATCTGTAGAAAAGGCAGGTAAGAGAACTGAGTTCTTAACAGAATACAATGAGATGATGTACGTAAGCACCAGCAGAAAGCTTGGTGCTTCGTGAGCCATCAGTAATCTATAGTAGCTTCCAGTATAAAGTATGGTTATGCCCGTTATAAAGGTGAAGAACCAGAGTCTAGTGAGTGCGACTGGCTTCTAAGAGAGTGCAGAGAGCCGGGTCAGCACTGAGCCTGTGTCCTTGTTGGAGAAGCTCCTCCCAAACATCCCTTGGGCCCCTGTAGAAGTTTATCCCTAGAATAGACACATCTCCATCCTGAGAACTGGTTGAAGTGATCCAGCAGAGCAGTGGCCGCATGTGGGGAGGTGGAGTCCGGGGGGGCAAATCCCTCCCCTGCTCCATCTTCTGCTACCCTGGTGGATGCCCCACAGGGCATTTGCACATCACTTGGCAGTTCTGAGACAACTTCAAGTGTGTGATTCCCTTGAATCAACACAGAAATCCTGCAAAGTAGACCTGGCAGGGCAGATGCCTCTCTGCAGCAGGGGCAAAGAGGCGGTCCGTGGGCCAGGAGGTGGGATTGCGTCTCCCACCTAGCCTCGTGCAATTTCACAGTGCACCGAGGGCTTTATTCTGGATGGCTTCTTAGACCTTCTCCGCCTTGTGGGCTTTTGCAATCTATTCCTGAATTCTTACATGAGAAAAAATAAACACGTGTGATGTTGAGGGGGCCTTTGGGATAGTAGCCCGCTTACCTGCCGTAATCAGATACTGAATGTACTAGAATGACATTGATGGGCTCTCAGAGTGACCAGCAAGACTCAGATCCAAGGAGGATGGGAGGTCGTGTCTCTCCCCAAACCAAACCAAGACGTGCCTCAGAACCTGAGCTCTTTCTTGGGGGGCTCGAGGTTCTCTCTTTTGGTTTAGCCAGAGCAGTTCCACATTACTGGGGTTCCTCATGTAATTATTTGAAAATAGTATCCTGCTTTAAAAAAAAGTTTAAAGACCAGCAATGGCTTTAAATGAATCACAAATTTTAACACAAATATTGAACGTGGTAAATTGTATTATTCTATTATATTGAATGTGGTCAAATACAATTTAACCCCCGAGTGACAAACATTGCTGGTCAAAGAAGAGTGTGTCGTCCGTGATTCAGAAGGCACAGCAATTTTCAGGGTCGCCTCTGAGAAATTACATGTCATCACAGAAATCATTTGAGTTGCACATACTTTTTTTTTTAAAGATTTTATTTATTTGACAGAGGGAAACACAGCCAGAGAGGGAACACAAGCAGGGGGAGCGAGAGAAGGAGAAGCAGGCCTCCCGCCGAGCAGGGAGCCCGATGTGGGACTCGATCCCGGGTCTCCGGGATCATGACCTGAGCCGAAGGCAGTCGCCCAACCAACTGAGCCACCCAGGCGCCCCGAGTTGCACATACTTTTTTAGTGTTTAAGTCCCAGATACAAAAGGTCTCCTGTGCTGTATGGGGGAGAGGCCATACCCTCCACCTCAGAGGATGGGGACCTGGTGTCTCTTTAACTGGAGAACTGAGCCCAGCACCTCCTCTGGCCTGCACGGCAGCATGCTCTCACCAGAGCTCTGTGTTCCACCCATGGCCGCCATCCAGGGTGCACACAGGCCCTGAGTGGGAGCCAGGCCAGGGAAAACAGCCCCGCCGTCCCTTTCCCAACTGGCCGTGGTAGGGCGGGTGGGAGCACAGGAAG
This sequence comes from Spilogale gracilis, assembly GCA_004023965.1. Lineage (NCBI taxonomy): Eukaryota > Metazoa > Chordata > Mammalia > Carnivora > Mephitidae > Spilogale > Spilogale gracilis. The sequence continues at coordinate 12,699 of PITA01016149.1, read as the reverse complement.
GAAGGGAACACGGGGAACCACAGCTTGGCTGTTGGAGCGGGTTCACCGCCACCCTGCAGCCTTCCCACTCGTGAGCATTCCAACAGACCCGTGAAGCAGCCGTTACCCTGAGCCGCTTCCCACTGAGGAGCTAGATGACATGGAAGACACCCAGCTCGTGCCTTGCGGGGGTTTCTGGTCCAGGAAAGAACTTGTCATTGACTCCCACCAGTTCTGCCCTTGTAGCTAATTTCTGAGGCTTCTCAGCAGGCCCTGAAAGACCGAACAGCATCCTGCGTGAACTACATGGGGGGGGGGCAGTGCCTCCGGCCTCCCCACCCCACATTAGCAAGGAGGCAGCAGGGGCTCAGGGAGGAGAGGAGGGCTCCTCACAAGCCCGGGCCAGTCCGGGCCAGGCGCGGTGAGAGCAGCTGTCTGCAGGGGGTTTTGGCCCTTGTGCGGTGAGGTCAGTGGCGGGGTGGGGGCCGGCATGGCGGAGGGAGCAGCGGTGCAGGCTCGGAGTGAGGATGAGCTCATGGACACTGGTGCAGCGGAGCCCAGGGTGCAGTTCTGTCCAGATGTGACGGATCAGTGCTGCCTGATGTGGAGAGCAGGCTCAGCCAATCTTCTTCCCTGGAGGGATTTTGGAGCCAAGTTAGACCTCATTGCAGACATGTAGAAAGCAGGGTGTTTTAGGCCAGCAGAGGGGAGTAGACTCATGTCTTTCCTGACTTTCAGGGCTGACAGAGCCTCACACTTGGCCCGCCAGGTCAGATTGCTTCCTCGCGGCCTGAGCTGGGTCTGTGAGAGGGCTAGCATGGCTCTGGGGGCGGGTGGGGGAGACGTGGCCAGGGGCCCAGGGGCAGAGTCTGAGGAGGGTACCTATGGGCCCAGACTCGCAATGGGCAGGCCTCCTTTTCATGGACAGCCCTCCCTGTGGCCAGCTCCTCTCCCCCAGGAAGTCCTTCCTCTCCCAGCTGGGCTCCCCAGTTCTCTCAGCTGAGGCGAATGAGTCGAGCTTCCAGGTCCCCACCACAGCTGCCTCTAGCCCTGCTTTGGCCTCTCAAAGGCCCAGAACAGAGCACAACCCTCCAGATGGGGTCCCTCAGGCCATCCCCGCCCTCCTCCTGAACCTTTCCCGTCCCCCCATGCAGCCCACAATAGCTCTTGCTTTTTGCTAACAGCCCCATCAAACAACTGGCTTTTGTTATGGAACATTCCAAACCAAATATACAAGAGTAGAGAGAAGAGTGGAATGAACTCGCATGTCCTCATCACTCAGTTTCAACAGTTATCAATCTTGGCCAATCTGGTGTGACCACCATGTCCCCTCCCACTCCCAGGCCTGGACTGCTTTGAGGTGAATCCAAGACATGCTAGCATTTTATCTGTAGATATTTCAGTATAGATCTCTAAAAGACTCCTTTTTTAAAAAAGAGATTTTATTTATTTATTTGACAGAGAGATAGATCACAGGTAGGCAGAGAGACAGAGGGGGAAGCAGGCTCCCTGCTGAGCAGACACCCCAATGCGGGCCTCGATTCCAGGATCCTGAGATCATAACCCAAGCTGAAGGCAAGAGGCTTTAACCCACTGAGCCACCCAGGCGCCCCTAAAAGACTCCTTTTTAAAAAACAACTAGTGCTCACTCCAGCCATGCATAGATGAAAAAATAACCAAAGTCCCATATCATGTCCACCCCCTGTCCCCAAAGCCCACAAGACCATTGTCTTTTGAAGAGGCTTTTCGAAGTTTAGCAGAAGGAAATGATGAAAAGGAGACTGCAGGAACAAATTGATCTTCATAAAAGATGCTTAGAGTGGAAGAAAGTTTTGCCTCTGCTCTTGGTTCTTGCCCCTTCGTGGAAGAGTCGGGATCCAGAAAGAGTTGGAATAGAAACATCTCAGGACAGGGTGGAGGGGGGGCTCTGGCAGAGCTCTGGGAGGCCAGCTTACTGAGGTGGGCTCAGGAGAGGGCCAGGGGCTTGGGGTCCACTCATTCACTGACTGTGTGACCTCGGGCATGTCATTCAACCTCCCAGAGTTATGTGTTCATCACCAGCAAAATGGCTCACCATCTCCGTCCTTACTTCAAGACCTGTCAGCCTTCTGGGTGATTCTGTACGTCCGCCTGGGCAACCCAGTCAACACCACGGTCTTACAGTCCCAACAGTTTTGCACCTGGTTGGATTAAGTCCCCACTCTGCCTCAGATGCCCACACCCCTGACCACAATTTTGATGATGCCACTGGGAAGCTGTTCCACCTCGCAGAGCTGAAACTGCAGCATCTGTCACCACACATTCCTTCTGTCACTCGTCATCTTACCAAGACCTCCAGTGCCGTCAGCCCCTCCATATCCTCCAGTTTATTGGCCTTCTTATTGGCCCCTTTCCTTCATTATCCAAGCTAGACTCCAGAGCTCATCCCCTTAACACCTTTCTGGCCAAACCTTCAATCCTTTGCTCCCTTGCTCTCCCGCACACGTCTCTGCAGACCCCCAGCTTCTGCTCCATCCAGCCCCTGTCCTGGCCACTCTGTACCCAGCCTGCTGGGCGGCTCGCTGGGAGACTGGTCCTTCCAAATATCCCCCTGGAGTGGGGTCCTTCCCTCACCTCCCTTTGAAGCCCCTCTGTGTTCAAGCCCCCTCCTCAGTGGTAGCAAAAACAAAGACAAAGACAAAAACTAGTCATTTGCTGGTTTCCATGAGGTAAACCCTCTCACCATGCGTCCCATTTTCATGGCTGTGTTTAATAGCCCCCTCACACTGGCGCTTGGGTGGCTCAGTGGGTTAAAGCCTCTGCCTTCGGCTCAGGTCACGATCTCGGGGTCCTGGGATCGAGGCCCGCATCGGGCTCTCTGCTCAGCAGGGAACCTGCTTCCTCCCTTCTCTCTGCCTGCCTCTCTGCCTTGTGATCTCTCTCTCTGTGTCAAATAAATAAGTAAAATCTTAAAAAAAAAATAAAAATAATAGCCCCCTCACAGAATTCCTGAAAACTTCAAAACTAGCTTCTTCATTCATACACCAACGTGAATTTCCAGCAGATGGTTCCCTCTCTTACTTTACAGAGTGGAGAGAGGCCAGCAGGTGGAAACTCAGTCTGCATCTTGGCCCTTTGAGGGAGGGCTGCCTTTACCAGTTCTGCCGTCTCCCTTCTCCTCCTTGGAGCACCCGCCCCCCCGCTGGGTTCCCAGCCTGTCCTCTCCTCTGCTCTTCCATCCTTCAGGCTATCAGCATGGTTGTTTCTTCAAAGAATAGAAACAAGAAACATTCTGTACACCCTGTGATCTGATCTCCCTTCCTTCACAGGCAAGCTTCAGGAAAACGTTTTCCAGGAGCCGAGTTTCTGCCTTTGGACCTCTCTTTCCCTCCTCATCCCATGGCATCTAGATTATGCTTTGCCTCTCCTATTCTGTGAACAATGCTGGGGTGAGATTTCGCTATGACTTTCTCCTTTCTCTGTCTTTCCACCCTTACCTCGCTAGACTTCCCTCCTGCTTTAGCCCATGCTGACTGCTTTATCCTCAGTGAAACTCTTTGCTCTGCTACATTTTGGGGTCAGTAGACTTCTTCCTGAGTGTCAGGGTTTTCCAAGGCTCCAGCCAACTCTAATGCCCCCCAGGCATCTTGGGGCCACCAACACTGAAACCTGAGCCCAGAACCAGGATCCCGAGATGTCTGGTGTGAGGGCTGGTTGAGGCCAGAAGAACCAAGGAGGAACCAACGTAGGGGAGAAAAGGGATGAACCAAGAGCCGAACAGGATGAACCTCAGGTTTTCCACTTACTTGCTGTGTGACACTGGCCACAGCATTTCACCCTTCTGTGCATCAACTGGGGATCACAACGAGGTTGTTGTAGAGGTTGATTGAGTTCACCCATGTGTTCAGCATACTATGCGGTGCCCAGTGACTACTCATCAAATGTCCGATATTACTGACTAGTCACAATGCCAAGGCGATGGCTAAAATGTCTCATCTTCTCTATTCCTACTGCACTGTCTCACTTCATCACTTCTTACGCTGACTACTGCAGTAACTCCCTGCCTTCAAATAAGCATCAGGGTTTGTTCGTTGGGGGTTGGCTTTGTGTCCATGCTCACTCTCCTCCATTCACCTTGGACTTTCCAGCCACTCCAACCCCTGTGAGTTTGGACACGAAACCCTGCCATTTTATGCCTTTCTGTCTTTGCACACACCATTCTGCCTGTCTGGAACCTTTCCTCCCTTCCTTACCTTGCTGAGTTCAGGCCGCACCTCCTCAAAGAAGCCCTCCTGGGTGTGGAGGTGACCAGGGCTATAGAGATAAGTGAGTGATTGGGGCAGCCCGATTCTCATCCTCTGACCCACACTCAGCCTTCCTTTGCTTCTCTTTATGACTGTTTCCAGGACCCACCTCGTGGAGCCCAGTGTTTTGCAGGGGTCTCTGGTGTTATAGGACATGGTGACGAGGCTTGTTTTCCCACAGCTGCTGAGCCCTTTGTGCCCTCCCGTGGAGACCCGGCCTGGAACACAGCGTGTGACAGACACATGGCCATCCACGACCGGTTAGACGTCATGGAGGAGGTAATCGGGGTGATTTGGGAGGACATGCAGTTTTAGGACCACCTGCCAGACCGGCAGCTGTCTAGGGCTCAGGAGAATCTTGCTTTGCAAAACGGGGGAAAATCCAGGCCAGTCCTGCTCCCGGGCCTCCATGGGAAACACCCCCCTGCCTACCTGGGCCGTTAGGCTCACCTGCATTAGCCGACCCTGCCCCCCAGCGACCTTGTTTCCACCCAGCTAGAGATCACATCATTACACAGTGAGCTGCCCGACATTCAGCCTCTGTGTTTTGTTACCTAGCCGCGGTTTGTAACACTGGGGTCTGTAACTTGTGTGGGAAAAGATCTACACTTTATTTTCACAGACCTTTAACTGAAACTTAGCATTCCCAATCATTGTGAGTACAGACAACGAACCATAATTGTATCACTGGTATGGTGACTATGTTCTCAGTAGACATCACAGATAATTTCATCCCATTATGGTTGTTGTGACTAAATCAACATAATATTCATCCTAATCTATGTCAAAATTACTAGAGTTGTTAGACCTGTTAGATCATGTTATTTAATGAGTTAATAAATACATGCATTTTTACATAAAAGATTTAATTTTTAGTACTTGAATAATGCAATTGGTGTCCTTGGAAATCTTATATGCTTTATTTTTTCAGTTAAAGTGTTTTTCTTTATTTCTTTTTTTTTTTTAATTTTATTTTTTTATTTGACAGAGAGATCACAAGTAGGCAGAGAGGCAGGCAGAGAGAGAGGAGGAAGCAGGCTCCCTGCTGAGCAGAGAGCCTGATGGGGGCCTCGATCCTAGGACCCTGAGATCATGACCTGAGCTTAAGGCAGAGGCTTTAACCCACTGAGCCACCCAGGCGCCCTCTTTATTTCTTTTTTTTTAAGATTTTATTTATCTTACAGAGAGAAACAGTGCTAGAGAGAGAACACGAGCAGGGGGAGTGAGACAGGGAGAAGCAGGCTTCCCACCGAGCAGGGAGCCCAATGCGGTGCTCGATCTCAGGACTCCAGGATCATGACCTGAGCCGAAGGCAGATGCTTAATGACTGAGCCACCCAGGCACACCTAAAGTGTTTTTTTTTTAAGATTTTATTTCTTTATTTGACAGAGAGAGAGATCACAACTAGGCAGAGAGGCAGGCAGAGAGAGAGGAGGAAGCAGGCTCCCCACTGAGCAGAGAGCCCAATGCGGGCCTAGATCCCAGGACCCTGAGATCATGACCTGAGCCGAAAGCAGAGGCTTTAACCCATTGAGGCATCCAGGCGCCCCTAAAGTGTTTTTCTGAGAAGGGGTCTGTAGGTTTCACCAGACTGCTAATGGGGTTCATTCAGGAAGAAGTTAGGAATCCTGACTAAAGAACTTCCCAAAATCCCAAATCTGTCATTTGGCAGAGTGGCCACCAGGGGGCGGGGCAACAAAAAGAATGTGAGCTCCTGGTAAAGTCCAGAAAGGAAAAAAGGAATCCCAGGGTTGCTGGGCGCCAAGCCTATGTGACTGAGGGCACCTATTTGTGCCAGAGCAGGAGCAGCCTTAGAGAGTGAGGCTCTACGATTCTGACATCTGGGGAACTGAGAGGCCGCCAGGGGCAAAGCCTGAACAAGGAGGACCTGGTCCCCTGGTGCTCCATTCTCTCCCTGTTGCGCCCCACTGGGCTGCCGGGCGTCCCTTAGGGTGCGGCCCATGAAGCAGGCTTGGCACCATTCCTGCGCTCCCCCCACACCCTGCTCCCCATCTCTCTTGTTCTAGACGGTGGAGAAAACGGTGGAGCACCTGGAGGCAGAAGTCAAAGGCTTGCTGGCTCAGCTGGAGGAGCTGGCCTGGAACCTTCCCCAGGGGCCCTTCAGCCCCACCCCTGACTTCCTTGGAGACGGTGAGTGGCTGGGGGTGTGACCTGTATAAGCCAAGAGAGGCCCTGGCGCCTGTTGGGGCGGAATGGGGAGGCATCGCCCCTGCTCACCCCCTGCCCCGGTTCTCTGCCCTCAGTCCTGCCCTGAGCCTTGCAGCCTGGCGTCTGGTCGGGGCTTCTGAAGGAGTTGGTACAGTTCACGTGGGGCCCACCTAGCACTGCCCTGGACGCAGAGTTGCTGCCTCCTCCCCTGGCCTTTCGCCAGGCTCAAAGCTCCTGAGCCGCTCTCAGGTCCCTTGCAAGGAACCCATCCTGGGCCACCACAGGCTCCTCCGATGGGGTGTCAGAAGAGGTTGCTCCGTGCTCCCTTCCTGGGCCTTGTGTTCCCTGGCATAGGAGTTCCGGAGCGAAGGCCAGGGCAAGGGGCCTGCAGCACTCCCAAGCTGCCCCTCTCTTTCAGATCGCTTTGGAGCCCCTGAGCATGAGCTGCCCAGCAGCTGAAGTGACACGCGTGTGGAGAGCTCTCCGCTGAGAGCAGAGCTGGCCTGCCTTCCTCAGCTCGGTACAGAATAAAAGCTACTCGCTCGGTCTCCCCTGTGTCTGCTGACAGTGATCCCATTGCCACAGCCCCTTCTCCATCTACTCCCAGGCCCTGGGGCCCATGTCCTCCTGCGGCTCAGACCCCGGAGACCTCAGGAGGTCTCTGCTCCTACCCTCCTTACTTATGGGGGAAGACAGGGCAGGAGTTGGTTCAGAGGTGAGGACCTGAGGCCCAGAATGATAAGGTGACAGTGCGAGGTTCCTCAGAATAGCCTCCCTACTCAAAATGTGGACATAGACAAGCAGCAGTGAGGTCTCCCAGGAGCCTGTCAGAGATGCAGAATTTGCGGCCCAACCAGCCCTCCTGCATCAGAATCTACATTTTGGTGAGAGATCCCCAGAGGATATGTGTGCAAAATTTTTGTGTGATTTTTTTAGTTTTTTATTGACTTAAAATTCACACAACATAAATTTCAAAATTTTCATCATTTTAAAACTGTACAAATTCAGTGGCTTCACATGGCTATACACTAATTCCAGAACATTTTCATCACTCCCCAAAGAAACCCTGTACTTGTAAGCAGTCACTTCCCATCCCCCTCCCACCACCCCTTGGAAGCCACTAATATTTCTGTCTCTATGGTCTTGCCTATTCTGGACATTTCATATAAATGGAATCATTGAATATGTAGCCGTTGTGTCAAATTTTTTTTCCACTGAGCATGATGTTTTTAGGTTTCATCCATATTGTGACCTGTATTAGTGCTTCATTCCCTCTTATAGCCGAGTGATACTCCATTGTATGGATACTCCACATCTTACTCATGCAACAGTGATGGACATTTGGATGGTTTGCACATTCTGGCTATTATAAATAATGCTATGAGTATTTATGTACAAGTTTTTGTATAGACTTTTTCGTTTCTCTTGGGTCTCTAACTAGGGATGGAATTGCTGAGTCAAATAGTGACTCTGTGTTTAAATTTCTGAAGAACCCCCAAACTGTTTTTGCACAGTGGCTATACCATTTTACACTTTCACTAACAGTGTGTATATAAGGCTTTCAATTTTTCCACATCTTCACCATCTGTCGTTTCGATTATAGCCCTCACACGAGGTGTGGAGTGGTAGCCCACTGGTTTTAAGTTGCATTTGCATAATGAGGGTGAGCATCTTTTCTTGTGTTTCTTGGCCATTTGTCTTTTTGGAGAAATGTCTATTCAAGTCCTTTGCCCATTTTTAAAATTGTGTTGTCTTTCTGTTGTTGAGTGGTAAAAGTTTTGTATGTATTGAGGGTACTAGGCTTTTACCAGATATATGATTTACAAGTATTTTCTCCCATTCTGTAGGTTGTCTTTTTACTTTATCGAGTATCCCTTGAAATACAAAAGTTTCAATTTTGATGAAGTCCAATTTACCTATTTTTGTTGTTGCTTATGCTTTTGGTGCCATATCCAAGAATCCATTGCCAAATCCAAGGTCATGAATATTTATTTCTGCTTTCTTCTAAGATTTTTTTAAAAGATTTAATTTGACAGAGAGATCACAGGCAGGTAGAGAGAGAGGGGGAAGCAGGCTCCCTGCTGAGCGGAGAGCCTGATGTGAGGCTCGATCCCAGGACGCTGAGATCATGACCTGAGCTGAAGGCAGAGGCTTTAACTCACTGAGCCACCCAGGCACCCCTCTTCTAAGATTTTTATAGCATTAGCTGTTCCATTTAGTTCTTTGATCTGTTTTGAATTACTTTTTGTATATGGTGTGAGGTGGGGTTCCAACTTCATTCTTATGCTTGTGGATAGTCAGTTGTCCCTGCATAATTTGTTGAAGAGAATATTCCTTCCCCATCAAATATGGTTCCAGTACTCTTTTCAAAAATCAATTAAGCACAGATGTTTAGGTTCCTCAATTCTATCCTATCCATATGTCTATCTTTATGCCAGTATCACACTCTTTGAATTACTATAGCTTTGAATTGTGGCTCAAGTTTTGAAATTAAGAAATGTGAGATCCCTGACTTTGTTGTTCTTTTCCAGGACTTTTTTTTTTTTTCGGTCTATTTGGGGACCAATCCCTTGCAATTCCATATGCATTTTAGGACCAGCTTGTCCAAGTGTGCAGAAAGGTAGCTGGAATTTTTACAGGGATTAACTTGAACCTGTAGATCCATTGGCAGAGTTTATGCCATGTCAACCACACTAAATCTTCCAATCCATGAGCACAGGATGTTTTGTATTTTTTTTTCAGTGTACAAGTCTTATACCAACTTAAATTTATCCCTAAATATTTTTTCTATTTCCTATTATTCTTTTTCCTATTATTATAAATAGGCTCCTTTTAAAAGATTTTATTTGAGAAAGAGAAGAAACGGGTGGGAGGGAGAGAGGGAGAAGCAAATTCCCCACTGAGTACGGAGTCTAATGTGGGGCTTGATCCCAGGACCCGAGATCTTGACCTGACCCCAAAGCACTTAACTGAGTACCCTATACATAGAATCTTAATTTCATTTTCAGATTGCTCACTTCCACTATATAGAAACACAACTGATTTCTGTATTTTGTTCAAACATCCTATATCCTGCAACTCTGCCGAATTCATTTATTAGCTCTACTAGTTTTTGTGTGGATATGATTTGTAATTTTCTACATAAGATCATGTCATCTGTGAACAGGAAGTTTTACTTCCAATTTGGATGCTTTTTCCTTTTTTTGCCTAATTGCTCTGGCTAGAGCTTTCAAAACAATATTGACTAATAGTGGCAAGAGCAAACATCTTTGTCTGATTTCTGATCTTAGCTGAAAGCTTTTACTTTTTCACCATTAAGTATGTCAGCTGTGGCTTTTCATAGATACCCTTTATACAGGGTGATAACTATTCCTTCTTTCTTTCATTTTTGTTTTTAATCATCCGAAGGCACTGGAGTTTCTCAAATGCTTCTCTCTCTCTCCTTTTTTTTTTTTTTTTTGCATCAATTGGTTTTCACCCTCTTAATTCTTTTTTTTTTAAATTTATTTAAAAAGAGAGAGCGAGAGCACAAGCAAGGCGAGCAGCAGGTAGAGGGAGAGGGAGCAGGGAGCCTGATGCAGGACTGATCCTAGGATCCTGGGATCATGACCTCAACTGAAGACAGATGCTTAACCAACGAGCCACTCAGCACCCCCCATTTCATTACTATTAATAGAGTGTATTACATGGATTGATTTTTGATATTGAATGATCCTTGTATTCCTTTGATAAATCTCACCTGGTCATGGTGGCTATACTTTTAAATACACTGTTAGATTGTTTGCTGCTATTTCACTGAGGACTTTTGCCCATTTCTTGTGATCTCTGGCTTTGGTATCAGGGTAACACTGACTTCATATAATGAGTCAGGTTTTCCCTCTTCTATGTTTTGGGAAGAATTTGAGGACTGGTATTATTTCTTTAAATGATTGACTGGATTCAACATGAAGCCTCCTGGCCCTGGTTTTTTCTTTGTCGAGAGGCTTCTATTACTGATTGAATTTGTTACAGGTCTATTCAGATTTTCTATTTCTTCTTGAGTCAGATTTGGGAATTTGTGTTTCTAGGAGTTTTCCCATTTTATCTAGGTTATCCCATATGTTGACATACAACTAACAGTATTTTCTTACAATTTTATAACAAATTTAAGTAAAATTTTATTTCTGTAAGTTTGTCAGTAATGTTCCCAATTGCATTTCTGCTTTCAGAAACTGGTGTCCTCTTTCTGTCAGTCATCAATCTTAGAGTCTGAATTTTGTTGATCTTTCCAAAGAACCACTTTTTTATTTCATTTATCTTATTGCTTCTCTATTCTATCTGTTCTTTTTTTTAAAGATTTTATTTATTTATTTGAGAAAGAAAGTGAGAGAGTGCATGAGAGGGGAGAAGGTCAGAGGGAGAAGGGGACGGGCATGGGACTCGATCCGAGGACTCCAGGATCATGACCTTAGCTGAATGCAGTGGCTTAACCGAGCCACCCAGGTGCCCTGTTTCATCTGTTCTAACCTTTATTACTTCCATTCTGGTTGCTTTGGGTTTTCTTTGTTCTTCTTTTTCTAATTCCTTAAAGTGGAAGGTTAGGCTATTGACTTGAAATCTTTATTTTTTAATGTAGTCATTTATAGCTATATACTTCCCTTTGAGCACTTTTTTAAAAAGTATATTGTTTTCATGTATTTGTAAATTTTCCAGATTTCCTGTTATTTCTAATTATATCCCACTATAGTCACTGAAAATAATCTGTATAGTTTGGGTATTCTAAAATCTGTCTATGTGGAGAATTTTCCATGTGCAGTTGAAAAGAATATGTTTTCTGTTGTTGGCTTGACTGTTCTATTTGTCTTAGGCCTTGTTGGTTTATGGGGCTGTTCGAGTGTTCTCTTTCCTTGTTATCTGTTCCTGATTTGTTCTATCCAATAGGAAAGTGAGGTGTTGAAGTTGTCAACTAATAGTAACTATTTCTTCCTTCAATTCTGTCAGGTTTTGTTTCAAATTTTCTGGGATTCTACTGCTAGGTGCATATACGTTTATGATTGTTGTATCTTGAAGGATTAACCCTTTTATCAGGATATAATGTCACTTGCCTGTGAGAGTTTATGCCATTTATACTTAAAGCAATAACTAGTAAGTAAAGACTTGTACCATTTTGTGTTTTGTATTCTATGTTATTTACTTTTTGGCTCCTTATTCCGTTATTGCCACATTTTGTTTGAGACAGATGATTTCAACTGTACCATTTTGATCCCCTCTCAGTTTTTTTACTAAGTTTTATTATCTCCTGGGATTAAATTAACATCTTAATTTTTTTTTTAAAGATTTTATTTATTTGACAGAGAGAAACACAGCCAGAGAGGGAACACAAGCAGGGGGAGTGAGAGAGGGAGAAGCAGGCTTCCCACCAAGCAGGGAGCCCGATGTGGGACTCGATCCCAGGACTCCGGGATCATGACCTGAGCCAAAGGCAGTCGCTTAACCAACTGAGCCACCCAGGTGCCCCTAACATCTTAATTTTTAAAAAGATTTTATTTACTTCTTTATTTACAAAGCAAGCATGAGCAGAGGGAGGGGCTGAGAATCTTGAGCAGACTCTGCTCTGAGCACCGAGCCTCACACGGGGCTCAATTCCATGACCTTGAGATCATGACCTGAGCCAAAGTCAGGAGTTGAATGCTTAAACTGTCTGAGCCACCCAGGTGTCCCTGAAATCTTAATTTAAAACATCCCGTTATGAAATTAATACCAAATTTCAAGAACATATAGCAACTTTGCTCCTACATAGCTCTATCACCTTCCTTTACATTGTTACTGTCACAAATTACATCTTTATACATTTTGTGCCTATCAAGAGTTATAATTTTTGTTTGGTGTCATCTTTGAATCATACAGTAAAAAAGACCTACAAAACAAAAAAATATATTAAGATTTATGTTTACCTACGTAGTTGCCTTTACCAACGTCTTTTCTTTCCTAATGTGGATTTGAGTTACTGCTCGGTGTCTTCCATTTCAGCTTGAAGGACTTTTCTTCAGTGTTTTTTTTTTTTAAGATTTTTATTTATTTATTTGACAGAGATCACAAGTAGGCAGAGAGAGATGAGGAAGCAGGCTCCCTGCTGAGCAGAGAGCCCAACGCATGCCTCACCCCCAGACCCTGAGAGCATGACCTGAGCCGAAGGCAGAGGCTTTAACCCACTGAGCCACCCAGGCGCCCTCAGTGTTTCTTATAGGGCAGGCCTACTAGCAGCAAACCACCTGTTTTTGTTTATCCA
>PITA01016148.1:0-47526 GCA_004023965.1 Spilogale gracilis | reverse complement strand
GGAATGGCATTGAAAGTGTAGATTGCTCTGGGCAGTATAGACATTTTGACAATGTTTATTCTTCCGATCCATGAGCATGGAATGCTCTTCCATCTTTTTGTGTCTTCTTCAATTTCTTTCATGAGTGTTCTGTAGTTCCTCGAGTACAGATCCTTGACTTCTTTGGTTAGGTTTATTCCTAAGTATCTTATAGTTTTTGTTGGAATGGAATCGATTCTCTGATTTCCCTTTCTATTTTTTTGTTGTTAGTGTATAAGAAAGATTTTATTTATTTGACAGAGAGAAACACAGCCAGAGAGGGAACACAAGCAGGGGGAGTGAGAGAGGGAGAAGCAGGCTTCCCGCTGAGCAGGGAGCCCAATGTGGGACTCGATCCCGGGTCTCCAGGATCATGCCCTGAGACGAAGGCAGTCGCCCAACCAACTGAGCCACCCAGACGTCCCTCACCGCAGTTTCTTAACACAAAATTATCTTTCACAATGTAAATACTGTGTAAAAAGTACTGATTCATAATTTGGATAATACTTCCTACTATATATGTTATATGCTGTATTTTTAGCTATATCTCACAAGCTCCCATTCTGCATTCAATAATTCCACCATTTTAATGATTTCATTCACATACTGCCCAAACCATGCCATTAATAGTCATCAATATCATTCCATATTATCTGTATGCCTTAGGATTTTCTCATCACTGTATTACTTGTTCTTTTATTTTAGAACAACTACACAGCCTCTTTCCTCATGTAAGCCTTTTCTCTTTATTTTTTTATTTTTTAAAAAATATTTTATTTTTTTAACAGAGAGAGAGATCACAAGTAGGCAGAGAGGCAGGCAGAGAGAGAGCGGAGGAAACAGGTTCCCTGCTGAGCAGAGAGCCTAATGCAGGCCTTGATCCCAGAACCCTGAGACCATGACCTGAGCCGAAGGCAGAGGCTTTAACCCACTCAGCCACCCAGGCGCCCACTCTCTCTCTCTCTCTTTTTTTTTGAACTATGGCAGTATTCTGAAACTTAAAATCCTAGAATTTTACCAAGTGATTGGAATCCAAAGGTGTTCCTGTAGATTTTAAGTCATAAAATATATATACATTATTTCTTTGCAATGGAATCATCTTGTAAGACTTCTATTTTTTCTCATTGAGAATATAAGTTCACATTCTCCTAAGAAAGATGCAAGTGAATTAATAAGCACCAGTATCTGTCAATACCATTTTTTTACCAACACATGTAATTCTGAGCTAGCATTTTCCCCCTGCAAAATTAAAGCTGTTCTTTTATTTTCCCACATTACCTTGTTGCCTTTAAATGCATTTGCTGCAGATCTAAATAATCTGATTACTGTAGCCCAACAATTACAAGTTACTACAATAGCATTTATGATTGTAGGTGTCCTGTCATTTTTGCCCTTTCTGCAAACTTCCATAAATGTTTTCCTCTGTGTGCACAATTTCGTATACTTTAAGCTATGTCTACAATAGGCTGAATATTTGTGTCTTTCTCAAATTCATGTATTTGGAAGTGGAGCCTGTGGGACATACTTAGTTTATAAAGATGGAACCCTCATGAGTCCTCCTAAGAGGCCTGAGAACTAGCTGTTCTCTTTCTGCCATATTAGTTAGGATACCAAGAAGTTGGCAATCTAAAATCTGGAAGAGGGCTCTCCCCAGAACCCAACCATGTGGGCACTATGATCTCACAATTCTAGCCTTCAGAACCATGAGAAATAAAATTCTGTTGTTGATAAGCCCCCCCAGTTTATGGGATCCTGTTACAGGATCCTAACTTAAGCTAAGACAACATCCAAAGCTACTGCTTCTAACAATCTTTTTGAAAAAAAATTCTTGGCTATTTCAGTTTCTCTTATCTTTTGAAAGAAATGGTTTTTGTTCCATTGATATCATTTATCAATTCTCTAATACCAATTTCATTGATTTCTGCTCTTACATGTATTGTTACAAGCCTTCTGTCTGCATTGGATTTAATTAACTTTTTCTTTTTATAGTTTAAGGTGGAAACTGATATTATCAAGTTGAGTCGTTTTTCCTAATACAAGCATTTAATGACATAAATTTCCCACTTGGCACTGCTTTAGTGAAGTACCGTAAGTTCTGATATGTATTTAGATTTTCATTCAGTTCCAACTATTTTCTAATTTCCTTCACTTTTTCTTTTGAAGCATGGGTTCATAGAAATGTATTATTTAATTTCCAAATGGCTAGGGATCCTGATGACGTAAAAAACTAAACAAATGTCAAAGCCTAAAATGCCAGAGTGAGGAGTTTATACCTCATGTGTTGAATAATGGGGAGCCACTGATGAGTTTTGAAAAGTACACTGACATGATCAGAGCTATGTTCGATTTAAAAAAAAAAAAAACTAATTTCGAAGGATACAATGGATTAGAGGCAGGAAGTAGATAGATGGCTAGGAGTCAGCTACTCCTCCTACCCAACTATGCTGTATTGTGCACGTACAACAATTAAATTTCTCTTTCTGAAACACCATGTCTCTCTGTAGTCAGGTCACTTTGAATTTAAATCCCAATTTACATGTTCGAGCAAATTCACTAGTTAGTGCCGTCTGCAAACCTAATTAGCACACACTTGAACTATCTACACGAATAACTGGTTTAAGCATTATTTTTTTTAAGATTTTATTTATTTGACAGAGAGAAACACAGCCAGAGAGGGAACACAAGCAGGGGGAGTGAGAGAGGGAGAAGCAGGCTTCCTGCCGAGCAGGCAGCCCGATGTGGGGCTCGATCCCGGGTCTCCGGGATCATGACCTGAGCCGAAGGCAGTCGCTTAACCAACTGAGCCACCTGGGCACCCCTGGTTTAAACATTATTACAGCTAAGCCAGCTAAATTGCTCAAATTAGGCTAAAATTACTGTTAGGGGAATAGACATCCACATTTAATGTATGAGTTTCAAACTATAAGTAATTGCTACTTACATACTTAGAACCTAAAACAATTGTTACAAGACAGAATTAGTATAAAATCAGAATCTTATAAATCTCTGCCTGATTATTCTGAAGCATATACCTAGAAGTCTGGTTGCTATATCTTTTCACAAGTTTTCATGCTGTTTTAAATCAAAACATTTGTTTCAACAAATTTCCTGGAACTTACAAATACTGTGGAAGTAGAACAATTACCAGCCAAAATGTGTGACTTAAAAGTAAGCAAAACTAAGTTGGGCTGGGTTCATAAAATAACATTACATTCAATTCAGCAAAGATTCTGCAGTTTTAAAGGCTTTTGTTATTTTCTTCAATACAGAAAAGTACGACAACGTCCATATTATATAGGTAGGAAGTTGGAAAGTTCTCTTGAATATCTGTATAAGGAAGCAGGAATACTTACTTGCCATGAATGGGAGACGGGCAGAGCATTTGAAGCCATGCCCTGCACTTAAAGGAATCTCGTAGGGATTTCACTTTCCCTTACTTGGCTCTTCACAGGCGGTAAGGCCTAAGACAGACTCTTGAGTCATGAACTGCATATACAACAGTCATCCTGCAGTCACATAGCAGCTTTCAAAAGACACTCCAAATCTTTGTCAAGGACCCCCTTTTTGCCATTCCCATCAACGTTGCTTTCATTTAGAGTGTGGCTTTTGATGTTTGGGGGTTACTGATCCCTTTCAGAATCTGATGAAAGCAGGGTAAGTGGAAACTTTTGCCAAGAGAATTCTCTTGTTTTTGCACAAAACTCATAACTTGGGGGCGCCTGAGAGGCTCAGTTATTAAGCGACTGCTTTCGGCTCAGGTCATGATCCTGGAGACCCAGGATCGAGCCCCACATTGGGCTCCCTGCTCGGCGGGAAGCCTGCTTCTCCCTCTCTCAGTCCCTCTGCTTGTGTTCCCTCTCTCGCTGTGTTTCTCTCTGTCAAATAAATAAATAAAATCTTTCAACAAAACAAAACTCATAACTTGGTCTAGAATTTCAAGGTTGATAGATTCCTCCCTTTATGGGTTAAACTGTGCTCCCCAAGAGACATGTCAGAGTCTTAACCGCCAGTACCTGAGAATATGACCTTATTTGGAAATAGGATTTTTCTAGATCAATGAAGACATTAGGGGTAGGCCATAACCCAATAGGATTGCAGTCCTTGGAGAAAGAGGGGAAACAATGTGAAGAGACAGACACCCAGGGAGAATGCCACATGAAGACGGAGACAGACCGTCACCGAAGCTAGAATATACGCAGGAAACAGATTCCCCCTCAGAACACTCACAAGGAGCCAACATCTTGATTTCAGACTTCTGACCCGCACAACCAAGAAACAATAAATTTCTGTTGTTCTGTGCTATGCAGTTTGTTTTGGCAGCCTTAGCAAACTAATACCCTGTCAAGTCCCACTGTTATTATAAATATTTTTAGCAACCTATGAAACCCAGGATCCTTCCATTTTCAGGTATTTGTTCAGCAGCCAGACCCAAGATACCCTGAGGAAAGTATAAAGCAAAATGTATTGCAGTTTTTATGACGAAAACTACAAAATATTATACCTTTGAAGAATCACTGCGTGGTTTAATGAACCACTGAAAAGCGTGCTTTCAAAACGGGAGAGGCTGGTAGCAGAAATTTCGTCGCAGCATTCAGACTCTCCATATGACTCACCTCCATGAGCATAGAGCTGAATATCAAATTTTCAGCTGACTCACTTTTTAATGGATATTCGAACACACTCTTTTTCCAGTGCTAAGTAAAAAACTTATTTTTAATGAGATAAAATGTAGGCAATAGGCAAATAAACTTGTATCTACCAAACTGTTACTGCCAGTTCTTTCTCAGGTTGTTTGCTGGGATTTCTATCAGTTTCCTATGCCCACAGGTCTTTGAAGTATGGAAAATACATGAGTTTAAAGATGTGTGGGTGCAGAAATGAGAAATCAAATAATATAAGCCAGTCCATATTGTTTTGAGGTCAAAGAAGGTGTTAAGAATTCATGAAATAGAATCGGTCTCATAATGTTCAAAAATAAAGAAAAAAACTTGTTGCCACTAAATTTATTTTAATTTTTTAATCTCTAGGGAAAAATACACTGTCCTATCAGCGTTGAGTTTGGGGCTCTATTTTAAAAAGGGCTTTCTTTTCTTCTTTTTTAAAGATTTATTTATTTATTTGACAGAGAGAAACACAGCTAAAGAGGAAACACAGGCAGGGGGAGTGACAGAGGGACAAGTGGGCCTCCTTCCCAGCAGGGAGCCTGATGTGGGGCTTGATCCCGGGAATCTGGGATCATGACCTGAGCCGAAGGCAGACGCTTAACAATTGAGCCACCCAGGCGCCCCAAGAAGGGTTTTCTTCTAATTTTCTTTTGTGTGGTGATAAAAATATTCTTCATATTGGATATAAAAAGAAATTATAAATACTAATATCAGGAGAATGATTTATTCATCAAATATTTGCAAAGTGTCTACTACATATGTGGCACCCTGCCCTCAAGGAATCTCACTGATAGGAAAAGACACAAAACCAAACAGTTACAGTATGTGATGATAGGAGTCATCTAATTCATTCGGTATTGGTGGGAAGGACTGTGGAGGATGGGTGCTCTACAAGAGATAGTAATTCAGTTGAATCTTAAAACGGGCAAGTGTATTCCAGGGAGATGTTATATATTTATATAAATATGTAAATATCTTTATATTTTTTACGTCTGGAAACTCTTTATATAGAGAACCAAACATATTTCAGCATTGTTGGAATGTCAAGAGCACTTCGGGAATTACGAGAGACGGGGCCGGAAAGGTAGGCTGATGTCAGATCATGAAAAACTGTTTGCCGAGTCAGGCATCTTGCACTTAGTTGTGAGAACAATGGTGAGCCATTGAAAACTTTTATTTTATTTTTTAAAGATTTTTTAGTTTATTCATTTGCGAGAGACAGAGAAAGCACACATGAGAGCACGAGTAGGGGTAGGAGGATAAGAGGAAGAGGGAGAAGCAGACTCCGCACTGAGCAGGAGACCCGACATGGGGCTCTATCCTAGGACCCGGGGATCAGGACCTGAGCTGAAGGCAAATTCTTAGCCCAACTGAGCCACCCAGGCACTCTGAGAAAAGGGGTTTTTAGTACAAGAGTAATACAATCAGACTTCTCTTCCAGATCGGTTATTCTGAAAACACATTCAAGTCTGTAAGAGGAGAGATGGGGAAATTACCAGACTAATGCTAGGTTAATCCAGGAGAGATGATGTTACCTTAAACTAGTGCAATAGTTGGGTGAGATGGAGATAAGGCCATAGAAAAAACTTGTAGGAGTAAAATCCAGAAGTCTGAGAGGTTGACTACATGAGGCGATGAGGGCAAACAAGTCTGGGCCGACCCTAAATGTCCTATCCTAGTGACTAGACAAGTGACATGGGAAATGGAGAAGGGATAAGACTTTGGGGGAAGATGACAACTTATATTCTGGGCATGTTAAGCTTGTAGTGCTAGTGAACCAACTAAATGGAAATGATCAAAAGGTATCAGGGTAGCATTCTATGTTGACAGTGGAGATTCGGGAATCATCAGCATAGAACTAAAACTATAAAAACCAGAGAGCTCTGGCTTAAGAGCACTCATTCTTTCAGTTGATAGAATTAAAAATCTTGAAGGAAAATTGCCACTCAATGTAGTTTCAATCATAGCTCATCAATATACCAAAAATGTTCCAATACACTGAATATACAATTGTGGCAGGACCATGTACTTACTGCAAACCATGTGATGGAGTTGTTGTTTATCTTATTTATAGAATTATCTCATATTTAATATACCTGAATATAATGTGAGAGATTACCTCTAGGAATAGGCCAACTTGTAGAAAAAGCTAACAATCGATATTTTTGTAGAATACATATATGAATCTCATCACAAGGTGTAACCAGACAGAAATAAAATGACTTATCTGGGCCAATATGGGCATTTGTAAAATTGAATTTATGGTCTTTAATACAGTATAAGATGTCTACACTGAGACATTGGTTGTAGCCACAAGTAACAAAGGAGCTTGTTGAATCAAGTGCCAATGTGTAGATTAATGTGGGTGAAATGTGGGTGTGTGTGTGAGGTTCATATGAAGAGCAGTTTAACCTGGAGAAAGAATATTTGTGTGTTAAATAAAATGAAGTCTTTCACCACATATCAAGGCTCTAACATATGTGCATCGATGATAAGCATATAGGTGAATTACTGGGCGCCTGATGTGCCAGACATAGAACTGAACAATTGACATGCTGTCTCATATAATTTGCATAGAAATCCTATGAGCTAGGTATATGGTCACTTTCATCTTGTCATTGAGGAAACTGAAACTCAAAGAAGTTGCTTAATATTTACAGAGACACAATCATTTCTAAAGCCTACACTTGAGAATTTCATATATATATAAATATATATATTTTATATATCTATACACACATATATATGAAAATATATATCCTAGTTATTTTTTAATCACAAAGTAACCATTTCTAATTTCACTGGTAGATTCACAGTTCACACCACAGTGTTCTTCAAAGGGAATAGTATAACATGGATTCCTCCTTCTCTGAATAGCTATGAAATTAAATACCCAACATATTGCTTTGCCATATGTCTATTTACCTTCCTAGATTTGAGCCATAGAATCTCAGTGTTGAAAACTACTTTAAAGTTTATCAGGTCCAACTTCCCTTTCTGTGTAGGATTCCCTCTTTGACATCCTTGACACAGAGTTTTTTTAGTCCCTGCTTAAATATTCACAGTGACTAGGAGGACAAAAGGTCACCAATCCCATTGCTGGGCACCCGTGGTTGGTCCTAAATCTGTCTTCTAAGATTTACAGGTCCTTCCATGTTGCTTTAAATGAAAGATTTTATTCTTTTCTATGGTTGAATAATATTCCAGTGTGTGTGTGTGGATGCACCGTATTTTTTCATCCAGTGGACACTTAGGTCATGTCTGTTTTCCATAGTGGCTGCACAAATTTATATTCTCACCAAAAGTGCACAAGAGGTCCCTTTACTCTACATTCTCATCAACGCTTATGCCTTATCTTTTTGATTCTAGCCACTCTAACAGGAGTGAGGTGATATCTCATTGGGTTTGGGTTTGCATTTCCCCCATGATTAGTGATGTTAAGCATCTTTTCATGTACTTGTTGGTCATCTGTATGTCTTCTTTGGAAAAATGTCTACTCAGATCATTTTTTAAAAATGTTTTTCCTTCTGACTCCTCCACAGTACTTGATAACTTTTGCTTGACTCCACTTTGTGCTTCCCTTTTATTTTACGGAAATAGGAGTATTTTAACATTATTTTTAAGACCTTATAACTTCAGAGAATACTATAAGGGTAAAAAGCCACTTTCCTCAATAATGTTTTTTACTAATGCATCAAGAAGAATGCTTTACTGTTAATAGTGGGGATGGAGGGCAAGGACACATTATGAAGATCTGTGCTGGTTTTAAACCTAATGTAATTTCTCTTTTAAGTTAATCTGAGTATGAGGTGGACCTAACTTTGGACATGGGAAAAATCACAAGAGGAAAACACCCTCAAAGATCTGAAGACAAAAGTAAATCATGGATCCTTGCAGACAGTGTCTTTGGGCACCTGGGTGGTTCAGTTGGTTAAGCGACTGCCTTCGGCTCAGCTCATGATCCTGGAGATCCTGTATCGAGTCCCACATCGGGCTCCCTGCTCGGCAGGAAGCCTGCTTCTCCCTCTCTCACTCCCCCTGCTTGTGTTCCCTCTCTGGCTGTGTTTCTCTCTGTCGAACAAATAAAAAAATCTTAAAAAAAAAAAAAGACAGTGTCTTTTACATGGAAAATCCTAAAGAATACACACACACACACACACACACACACAATATTTATGCTATTAAAAAAATTCAGCAAAAGTGCAGGGTATGAGATCAACACACAAAATTAATTGTGATTCTATATATCAGCAATGCCCCATCTGAAAAGTAAATTGAGAAAGTTCCATTTGTGATAGCATCCAAAGAATAAAATACCTATATGTAAATTTAACCAAAGAGGTTAAAATTTTATACACTGAAACCTAGAAAGTATTCTTGAAATAAATGAAAGAGGACTTAAATAAATGCCATGTTTATGGATTGGAAGACATAATATTGTTAAGACAATATTCAGGGGCACCTGGGTGTCTCAGTCGGTTGGGCGTCTGGCTCTTGATAACGGCTCCGGTTGTGATCTTAAGGTCCTGGGATTGGGCTCTGAGTCCCTCTCCATGCTCAGCCCAGCATCTGCTTGGGATTCTCTCTCTCCCTCTGCCCTTGCCTCTGCTCTTGCTCACAATCTCTCTCTAGGATGAATAAACAAAATCTTTAAAAAAAAAGTAGTATTCAAACACTACTAAAATCAATCTACAGATTCAATGTGTCCTTTTTTGCAGATATGAAAAAGCTGATACTAAAACTGACATACAACTGCCAGGGACCACAAATGGCCAATACAATTTTGGAAAAAAGAACAAAGTGGAACTTACACTCTTCAGTTTCAAACTTATGACAAATCTACCATGATCAAAACAGTGTGGTGCTATGTAAGGGTAGATACATGGACCAATGCACTATAATTGGGAGTCCAGAAGTGAATTCAAACATCTATGGCCAACTGATTTTCAACAGGGGTGCTGAGAACAATCAACGGGGTTCAAAATAGTCTCTTCAACTAATAGTGTTTAGACAATTATATATCCAAATGCAAAAACATAAATTTGGACCCCTGTCTCACACCACATACAAAAATCAACACAAAATGAATCAGTACCCTAAATGAAAGAGCTAAAAGTATAACTCTTAGAAGAAAACATAGATGTAGGGGCGCCTGGGTGGCTCAGTGGGTTGAAGCCTCTGCCTTCGGGTCAGGTCATGATCTCAGGGGCCTGGGATCGAGGCCTGCATTGGGCTCTCTGCTCAGCAGGGAGCCTGCTTCCTCCTCTCTCTGCCTGCCTCTCCACCTACTTGTGATCTCTCTCTGTCAAATAAATAAATAAAATATTAAAAAAATAAAGAAAACATAGGTGTAAATCTTTATGACCCTGGATTTGGCAATGGATTCATCAAAAACACAAGCAGCAAAAGAAAAAAAATAGGTAAATTGGACTTCATCAAAATTTAAAAACTTGTACACAAAGGACATTACCATGACAAGGAAAAGACAACCTGCAAGATAGGACACTATATGTAAACTACATATCTGATTAGGCTCTCATGTCCAGAACACAGAAAAAAACTTACAACAACTTACTCAACAATAGTAACAAAAAGCCCTAAACAACCCAATTAAAAAAATGGATAAAGGACTTGAATAGCCATTTATCCTAAAAGATATCCAAATGACAAGCACTTGAAAACATGATCAATGTCATTAGTCATTAGGGAAATGCAAATCAAACCCACAAGGACATAACACCACAAACCCACAAAGACACCCACCAGGATGTCTATACTACTACTACTACTACTACTACTAGTAATAATAATCATAATAATAATACCAAATAACAAGTGTTGGCAAGGATGGTGAAAAATTGTTGGTGGGAATGTAAAATGGTGCAGCTACTGTGGAAAACATTTTGGTGGTTCCTCAAGTTAAACACTGAATTACCATATGACACAGCAATTCCACTTCTGGGAATGAATATACCCAAGAGATTTGAAAACATTCAAACAAAAACTTGTACACAAATGTTCTTAGCAGCACTACTCACAATAACCAGAATGTGGAAACAACAAAAATGTCCATCACTGAGTGAGTGAATAAAGAAATACAGAATGTCCATACAACAGGATATTGTTAAGCCATACAAAGGAATGAAGTATTGATACATGCTACAATGTGGATAAACCTTGAAAATATCCTGAGTGAAAGAAGCCACACACAAAAGGTCGTATGTTGCATGATTCCATTTATATGAAATATGCAGACCTGGTAAATCTACAGAAACAAAAAGCAAATTGGTTTTGCCAGGGGCTTGGAGGAGGGTTGAACCGGGAGTGACCACCTTAATGGGTACAGAGTTTCCTTGTGAGGTGATGAAAATGATTTGAACTTGAAACAGTAGTGGCTGCGCAACATTATGGATGCCTGAAACACCACTGAAATGTACACTTTAAAATGGTTAATTTTCTGTTATGTGAATTTCACCTCAACAAAAAAATGAAAGCTATCTAAATGCAATCATACAGCATGTAACCTTTTGAGATGAGTTGTTTTCATTCAGCATAATTCCCTTGAGATCCATCCAAGCCATCTGCCTTCTGTGTCTTCAGAGAAACCCATGAAAGGGCCAAAGCCAAAAACAAAGCCAGCCGGCATGTCAGCGGCATTCTCTACCCATGTTAACATTGCTCCATTCACACTGTGTAGATTTCCGCCAGGTGTGACACCACTTAGCCGTCTTATCATCCAGGCCATGTTTCTCCCTTTTGTTTCTAAGGCTACCGTGACATTCTTACATTCTTTGCTGAATTTAATGAGCATCTGTATTAGTTACTATCGCTGCTATAATGAACTGCTACAAATAGCAGCTCCACACAAATTTAATATGTTACAATTCTGAAGGTCATAAGTCTGAAGCAGCCTTGACTTGGTTAAAATCAGAGTATTGGCAGGGCCGCATTCATTCCCTCTGGAGACTCTGGGGGGTGGCAATAGATCTCCTTGTCCTTTCCAGGTTTCAGAAAATGCCAGCATTCCCTTGTCTCCCCAGCCTCTTCAACAATCTCCAAAGCATCATTCCAACCTCTGCTTCCATTGTCATAGCCCCCCTCTCTCTGAGCCTAATTCTGCTTCCGGTTATAAGACTGATTACACTGAGCCCACCTGGGTATTTCACGTTTTCTCCCCATCTCTGGTCCCTAATTTAACCACACCTGCAACATCCTTTTTGCTGTGTAAATTAACAGATTCACAGATACTAATGTTCTGAATGCGAACATAATTCGATGGGCCATTATCCAGCCTCCTACAGTATTTTTTGCTGAATTCCAGGCACCTTGGTTCAACAGCATTCCCTTGATTTACCAGCCCGGTTAGCCTTTCAAGGATCACCAGCAGAGCCCATTAATTTAACTGCAGTGCACTGAATGAACTGAGTGGGAAGTACCACAATAAACTGGACATGCCAATTATCCTGCACCAAAGTCGGGACACACACAAAATGACTTCTCTAGAGCTATAACTTTTATTAAAGTACAAGCCTTGCTTACTCTGCCTGTCGGCCTGATATTTTGCAGACTCCATGTGCACCGGTTAATGATTCTTTCTGCATCTTTTCACCAAGATATTATTTTGATGGCATATTTTATTGACTCGCACTTTCCCACAGTAAAGTCACCAATAGGGGCACTTGAGTGGCTTAGTCAGTTAAACATCCAACTCTTGGTTTTGGCTCAGGTTATGATCTCAGGGTTGTGAGATCAAGCCCCACGTCAGTCTCCATGCAGGGCACGGAGCCTGCTTAAGATTCTCTCTCTCCTCAGCGGGGAGTCTGCTTCTCCCCCTGCCCTTGTCTCTCCCACTGCTTGTGCTCTGTCTCCCTCTTTCTCTCCCTCTCAAATGAATAAATAAAATCTTTTAAAAACTCACAAATAATTTATATGGGTAAATAGAACCAATTAATGCTTAAATATTCATTTGCATTATGCTATCACCAGTCCCTTCAGAGGCACAAGATAACAGACAATATAATCTCACAAAAGCTAAATAATTCTTCTAAATATACATAAAATACAAACGATTACATGTCTAATTTCTATACATCATTTATATATTACTACATGTATAACTCCCCACATTAAAATGTGAAGGCATAGCGCCATGGCAGCATTTTTCCCCAATCTCTACTATAGCAAACTTGGTCTTCAAAAGGAAGTTTCTTACTATCAAACTAAAGTTGATTCTCAATATGTAAGAGTAAATCACTTTTTTTAGGAGTTCAGATTTGAAGTTCCATTACTCCCTGTGGCTATTATTAGTTGTAAATGTAAAAAAAAAACCCAGACAATCCTACCAGAGATTCCGGGTCGACAGGGATGAGAGCGCTGGGACATTTATTCCCTCAGTCTGAGGCTCCATGCACGCCTCTGTGTATTCACTGAATATGCTCACTTCATGGGGCCAAAGAGACCACAACAGGAAGGCCCCTTTAGAACATGCTTGGAAGATAGGCCTTCGAGCTTTGTTTGGACACCTCCTTAGACCCCTTTGGGGTTTTCCAAGATAACCTCTACCCGCCCCCTTCGGCCGGCACTCCTATCCCATGCTAGCTACTTTATTGCTGTGGCTCCCGGCTTGTGTTTACCCATGCATCTGGTTCAACTGTTTGGATATAAGGGAATTCCTGAGAATCTCTCGTCAGGTTTTGGTTTTATTCTGCGTCGCTAAGTCCAAAGGACAGAAATGTCTTTTTAGTGACTGTGGCCTCTGTTGTGTTTCCATAGTACCTTCACTGTAGTCTGCAGAGGCCGGTGATTTGCATGACCTTAACCATTTCCCCATGTATCAAGACACATAATAACTTCGTAATGAAATGGTATATATTGCTATTTCATTGTTTCTGTGTTTTTCTTTGTTTCCACTTGTCTCTCTAAGCTGTGAGCTGAGACTTTGAGAGCCAGACTTCGAAATGAGTCAGCTGTGTAGAGCCCAGACACTGAAAGAGGTTTCCGTAGCAACAGGAGATGTGTGGGAAAGCCTTATGCACACTAGAGCTTAGGAAGCAGGATTTACTGGCTGAGGAGCAAAGCTCCCCCTCCATCCTGGGGTTATTTTCTTAGTCCGGGGATATTTGGTTCGTGCTATTTTAGCTAACATTCATACATGGTAAAAATTTCTTCTCAAGGTAAACTTGGCTTTTTGTGGAGATAAATTACTGATATGGAATACATACTGTTTCAAAAATAACCATAGAATCAAGAAAGCACTATTAAATAAAGGAGCTCAGCTTTAGTCAAAGGTAAAGAGCAAAAGTATCTTGTTGCTCACATCGCGAACATGTTCACGGAGACAAGTAACTCAATCTGACAAATGTCTTGCCTGAATCCGTATCTACAGAATGGTCCTTCAATATTTAGAAAATGTCTGACACCCAGCAGGTTTCCTAGAAGAGATTTAGTCTTTCAGACAACCAGGTGATTCATGGCCAGCTGACTTGATGGGTTACAAATTGTACTAAGCAAGTCAAAGCTTCTGGTCGGCTTCAACATTCCACTCAACCCTGGATGGTTGCTCCGTGACACAGCCCCCAGGCAGAAGTGAGAGGAACGGTGCATTTCCACATCCACTGTTGGAGAAGTATCCCCAAGGGCACTCCGGGAACCTCATCTTTCTCTCATACAGAGAGGCTGCATATTGCCTGCAGTTTTGAAAACCAGTAACGAAAGGACTTGTGATCGAGGAAATACTGCAATTGGATCCCAAGGGTAGTGCAAACAAATCATGTGATATGGAGAGTTTTTCAAAAGACTGTGATCTCAACCTAGGGCTAAATAAATATGGTCATTTGCGAGGCCGGGTTTCTCCTCCCGGGATCTTTGCGGTTATGGTGAGAACCTGGCTTATGAAAACCCATTCCTTCTTCTTTATGTCTGTTGATGCCCTCTACACTCTTCTGTCCTCTATTCTTGTCATCATTATGCTGAAAGTAAGCTTTCGGCCCCATTACAGAATCATCTTGATTTCTAAAATGACTTCCTTTCTAGCTAAAGAGTGCCTCAGATTTGCGGCCATTATTAAAATATTGAATGGTCCTTTCAAAGTGGCTATCACTAGAAGCTACAAACTACAGCAATGTTTCATAACTTCCAGATATCCCATGACTCTAGGCTTGGCTCCCTATTTATAGAAAGCCAGAGCAAGAATTGCTTTACTGATCAAATACTCCACCCACTGATTTCTATGGGTGGTAAAGGCTTTATTACCCTCCCATCAAAAAAGGGAGCTTTGGAAATGATTATTCTGAAATGGGTTTCTCAGTTCTCTGCTAATATATATATTTTAATGTCAAATTACATTTAGCTAACATGCTTATTTTTCTTCAAAAGATCTTATGTATCTGTAAGGTATATAATGGAATTTGAAATACAACAATCTTCTGTATCTACATTCTGTGACTTTCACTATGCAACTAAAATGGTCTTCCCTCTTTGTTGATGAAAGAGAAAAATGTTGAAAATGTCTAATATCATCCAGACTATCATGTAATGTTCACAATCGCGAAGTAGAAAAGTGACATGCTGACTCTTATTTCTGCATTAATATAGTGACATGAAAGTCATAGCTATAGTCTCAGCAGGCTACTTCATTGGATTGGTTACAACTTCTCAAATATGGGAACCAATTTTACTACCGGGCCTGCCTTCAATCTTGGAAGTGCTGAGATAACAAAATGAACCGAAATCACAATTACCAGTCTGTTGAGTAATTAATATGTTTGAGTAAGTCCATGGCACATAATTTGTGCTTAGTAAATGTTTGTTGAATGGATGAATGAAAATGTGAATGAACACCCCCAGTTGGTTTTGACCAGTTTCTCTCACGGATTCCTCATCTTCCATCCCAACCTCCCAAGTCTTTACATATCATTTACATTTGAAATTTGATCTTTTCATTTGCATCCCAATGCTAATAGCTCTGCCTGAATACCAGACATTTTCTTGAATTGTGAGCTCTTTCCACCCAAACAAATTATAGCCATAAGTGAACCCACCACCACTACCTCCTCCAATCAAATTCTGTTCCGCTCCAAATAACTTTGTTCCTGATACTAACACATTTTTTAAAGATTTTATTTATTTATGTGAAAGAGAGTGAAAGCGAGAGACATCACAGAGGGCAGGGAGAAGCAGACTTGCCTCTGAGAGGAGAGCTCCATGCGGGGCTTGATCCCAGGACCCTGGGATCATGACCTGAGCCAAAGGCAGTCACTCAACCAACTGAGCCACCAGGGGCCCTTGATAACAACACTTTTATTCTCTTTAAGCTAGCCAGGCTTAAAACTTTGAATCATCCTTGGCAATTTCCATCGACATAGCTCTCATTCCAATTAGTCAAAGACCCTACCTATCCATTTTCTTTCAAAATGACCATCGTTTTCATCCATACTATCTCCCTCCTCTATGCCCATTTCTAAACATTTATCTGCATACCCACGGCTTACTGCCATAGTCTCCTAGACAAGGCCCCCAGATTCCAAGTTCTCCCTTACCCCAAATTATCTTCCACAGAAAGTCTCAACTAATGATCCTTTATGCTTGCAACACTATGTTAACCAGAAGAGGCTTAGATATGTTTTAGTAACATATAGCCCCCAAATCGCAGAGACTTAAGACACAAAAATTTCTCACTCACGCAAAGTCAACTGGAGGTCAGGAGGGAGGTGGGGTTTTCTTTCCTCCATTTTATGACTCAGAGATTGATGCTCCTTATATATTACAATGCCCTCATCACAACGTACTGCATCTGTGGTTACTAAAGAAGAGGAACAGAGAGCTTGGAGATGGCACAAGAGCTCCTAATGCTTTGACTTAGCAGTGACACGTGTCACATCTACTCACAGCTCATTAGCCAGAGTATTCACATGGTTCCAACATAAGTCAAAAGATCCTGGGATCTGTAGGGGAGCATATGGAACAGGCAAGAGCACAGTGTCTTCCACAAACACCTCTTTGTTACAAAGCAATTTTACATCAAGTTCTCACTTGACTCCCTCAACTCTCCCATGAGGTCTTTGGGCCAGAGAGCAGCTCCCTTGTAAAGGTGCAGCAATCAAGACCCAGAGGGCAAAAGTGACTTTTCTAAGATTACAAATTAAGCGAGCAATGGAGGTGGAATTAGAAACCAGGATGCCTCTTCCCACTCCTGAGTTCTTTGTGCTTTAAAAGAGTCCTCTTGGGCGCCTGGGTGGCTCAGTGGGTTAAAACTCTGCCTTCGGCTCAGGTCATGATCTCAGGGTCCTGGGATCCAGGCCCGCATCGGGCTCTCTGCTCAGCGGGAAACCTGCTTCCTCCTCTCTTTCTGCCTGATTTTCTGCCTACCTGTGATCTCTCTCTCTCTGTCACATAAATAAATAAATAAAATCTTTATAAAAAATAAATAAAAGAGTCCTCTTGAGAGGAAAAAAACCTCAAGGTCCAAGAGCAAGCCGAGATGAAAATGGTCAACTCCATACTCAGCCACTTTCAGTCCCTTATAGATATTGTGAAGATACCTACTCTCTGACTCTGAATGAGCTCGAGACCCATCACTCACTGTCTACAGGACCTCTCCAGTGGTCCTGAAACACAACACAATTCCAGTTGACCCAATTATCTCCATCATCCCCAAACTCCTACTGTTCCTATGTTCCTAGCTCATAGGAACACCATTATCCAACCAGTGACTGAATGGCACCATTATCCAACCAGTGACTGAAGCCAGACATTTGGGAGTCATTCGTCTTCCTCCCTATCCATTATCCACCATGATCAATCAATCAGCAAATCCTGACCTTTCTGTTTCTTTATATCTCTCTCAAATCCATAAAATTTCTCTCCATCTCCACTTCCACTATATATCACAAAACTATCACCTCCCGGTATTCCAGTACTGGAATACTCCAACCTTTCCTCTTCTACCTCATTTTGCATACGTCAAAGACAGTGATCTTGCTAAAATACCGGTATGATCTTATCACTACCACACATAAAAGTAATCAATTATCTGTTATTCCTAGGGGCTATGAGTATATACAAAGATGAAAAAATATGTGATTCTTATTTTTAAAGAGCTTCAAATCTAGATGAGGGTGGTGTTATGGGCTGAATGTTTATGTCCCCTCAAAATAAACACTATTCCCAATGTGATGGTATTAGAAGGTGGGGTCTTTCAGAGGTAATTAGGTCATGAGCATGGAGCCCTCATGAGTAGGATTACTGACCTTAAAAGGAGGCCAGAGAGCTAGCTAGCTCTTTCCACTATGTGACCATACATCAAGAAGTCAGCTGTCTACAACCTGGAAGAGAGTTCTTACCAGAAACTAATTATGCCCTAATGTCAAACTTCCAGTCTCCAGAACTGTGAGAAATACATTCTGTTGTATTTATAAGCTACCCAGTCTACGGTCTTGGTAATAAGTTAAGATTTTGGGATACAAATAATAGAAACAAACTCTGGCTAACAGAAGGGAAACGTTTCTTGAAAGCACACTGGCTGATTCACAGAACCAACGGGAAGTTTGGCAAAGTAGATTCAGAAACAAGCAAGAACAAAAGGTAACTGGGAAGCAAGAGATACAGTCAATGTCATTCCACAGGAATGGCTGGTGTTGCCACCACTGCCATTGGCCATTTGACTCTCCCACCTCGATTAATAATCTATAACTTTTCCTACTTCCTTGCATCTGTCCCTCAGAATTCAAAGGCCCAGGAGGGAGCATAACCTAGGCTTTGGTGGAAGCTGAGGTCATGTCTCCATGACTAGGAACAAGGGAGGAAGAGGTCAATGCACCTGCCCACATCCCAATCCACAATGGAGATGCAGCACCGATCACCACCCTGCCCCCACCCCGACTTACATAGTGTCCACTTCTCTGAGAACAGAATGACTGTTGAGATGTTAAGCAGCCAAAAAAAAAAAAAAAGAGAGAGAGACAATTGTGCACAAATATAATCAAGTTTGCAATCCCTATCTAAAAGCCTTGGAGACAGATTATTTCGTAATTCATAAATTTTCAGACTTGGAACAGTAATAAGATCCATATACTGCATATTAAATAACATATCGAGTGGGATCTGGGGCAGTAGCCCATGAACAAACACACTGATATTTCTGAACTAAAATATTTGATGAGGGGCGCCTGGCTGGCTCAGTTGGTTAAGTGACTGCCTTTGGCTCAGGTCATGATCCCGGAGACCTGGGATCGAGCCCCACATCGGGCTCCCTGCTCGGCAGGAAGCCTGCTTCTCCCTCACTCACTCCCCCCTGTCGCTTGTGTTCTCTCTCTGGCTGTGTTTCTCTCTGTTAAATAAATAAATAAAATCTTTAAAAATAAATAAATAAAATATATGATGATTTTTTGAAGATTTTATTCACTTATTTGAAAGAGTGAGAGAGAACACGAGCGAGAGCAAGAGTGAGGGGAGGGGCAGAGGGAGAAGGAGAGAGAGAAGTAGGCTCCCCACTGAGCAGGGAGCCTGATGCAGCACTCGATCCCAGGACCCCGGGATCATGACCTGAGCCAAAGGCAGATGCTTAATTAACTTGGCCACCCAGGCGCCCCAAAATATACGTCTATTAACACTAAAGTGAGATAAATAAAGACTAGAGAGAGTTTCACATCACTTCAAGTACGATTTTACTACCAAAAAAGTTCAGGTCCGTTCTGACACTTTCATGAATTATATGTTTTCTATTTTCATAGCTTTGGCGATTTGAGAATTGCAGGAGATGGGTGGCCTGTGTCTGCACCAGAAAAACTCTTCAAATTTTCTCCAGAAAGGAGAATGGGATTATTCTGAAGGGATCAACCATAATTTACTGAAAAATGTAACATCTGAATCGAGTTCAACATAAAAGATGGATAGGCTGGAATGGACTTGAATGTGAAAAAAAAAAAGGTCAATACTTAATTAATTAATTTTTAAAAAGATTATGTATTTATTTGACAGAGAGAGAGAGACGCAGCAAAAGAGGGAACACAAACAAAGGGAAGGGCAGAGGGAGAAGCAGGCTTACCGCCGAGCGGGGAGCCCGATGCTGGGCTCGATCTCAGGACCCTGGGATCATGACCTGAGCCGAAGGCAGATGCTTACTGACTAAGCCACCCAGGTGCCCCAAGGTCATATACTTTAGAAGGCACAGCATAAGGAAAAACAAGGCAACGTGCAAAGAATAGTTTAGGTCGAGTCTTAGGGTCAGTGAGGCAGAAGAGCAGGATATGACCTTGAAAGGCAGAACGTGTCATAGAGCCAGATTAAAGGATTAATTTTATTTGCCAGCCAAGGGGGAGCCATTAAAGCTCTCTGCATAGGGAATTATTAGATAAGAGCTATGCTTTGGAAGTTTAATCCGGCGGTACTGTGTCAGTTTCAAATAATCTCTATAGGCAAGTTTTATGTGATGTCACAGGAGGTGTTTAATTAATACAGTTGAAATCCATTTTCTCTTGTTCTTGTCTCAGTAAAGATAAACAGGTGCTCAGCACTACCAGGTCAATATTCCTATACTTGTAGAACATTCCTACTCAATTGCCTACTAAGAAGTATTGAAGAATTGTCAGACTTGGGAGGAACTAGGTTACTGGTGTAAGATAAACCACAAGCACACAATGTGATGCCGAATACTGGGCTGAAGTGTGACTATGTAACTGCTTCTTCCATTGTTGTTTGTTTCACTTAATGATCAGTATGCCAGATGCTGATCAGAATCACGAGTAACTTGCAATTATTCCCTGTGAGAGAAATAGTTACAGATCAGCTGCATCAAACATTTGTGAAGCATTAGGTGGGAGTCAGACATTCTCCTAGTCAATTTCTGTAGACAATACTCCTGTCAGGAGGGAAGTATTTCTTGGCCACACATCGGGAAACTGATCTGTCTCCCTTTGCCCCTTCACTCCACCTGCCACTCTCCTTTCTTGGATGCGAAACAAAACGTCCATCTCTGGCACCACCTCGGTCTTAGGACCAGAAGCTGGTACTTTCCTTCATTGCCAAGTCTCTCCAGTCACAGCTCCTACAGAGGTCAGAGTGACTGTGTAAAAGACCATGGGCTGCCCCAGCTGATTAGCAGCCAAGAGTGTTCTCGGCATTTTTTTTTATGACACTAGCCATTACCTCCCACTAGTGTGAACTGTGAAAGCCACTTTGCTGCCCCCACCCCGCTGCCGCTGTTGGCTCGATAGCAACTGTCCTCCCGACCAGCTGTTACCTGTGGACTCTTCCACGACATAGCTTGGCGCAGCTATGGCGCTGATGAAACTGCAGACTACTGATGTTCTGTGGGCTAGAACGTTCCCAGGAATGAAGGGACTCGGTTGCTTAAAACAGTTTCTTTTTCAAGCATTTCACTAACGTCATTAAAATACTGTATTGCCCATCCTTTTAAATCCCATAGTCCTGCCCACCACCAACTCATTCTCCAAAATTACTCCTTTTTAGCTTGCAAAAACAGTTTCGTCTTAGTATTCTTAAATTTTCCTGGCTGTGTTAAAAAGAGATCTTTTTAAAAAGACTTCATATTTATCTGGCTACTGTAAATGGAAAGATAGCATGACTCAAGGCAATAACTCTCAACTCGATTCTCCCATGGTACATGAATATGCTTACCCTGCTCCTCTGAGAAAGCCCCAGGGCACTAGTCCTAACTGCATCCCTTTTCTTTTCATTCAAGAAAGCAATTCAGGATGTAAGGGACTGATGGTGACAACACATTCTCCTACTTTACCTCCCAATCCACTCAGTGTCCTTTGGTTGGCCCTTCCTCCACAACCCGACTTGAAAATGGTGGAGGGCTTTGGGATTCAGTCATGGGGGCATCTTTTCTCATTCTTTACTTTTTTTTTTCCTAGAAACTTCCCTTGGAAGGCATCCAAAGATCCATTTCATATCTATATGCTGAAGACTCCAAAAATTTATGCTTCCAAGGCAAATCTCTCCTCTGACCCACAGAAACACATCTCTTCCCTTGTCTACTTGATATTCGATTTTTTTCAAAGGCATTTTAAATGCAATTTTCCCTTATAATCTCCCTCCACCAGCCAGGTCCTCTTTCAAGATGCCATGTCTCAGCGAGTAGTTCCACTTTCCGTGGAGTTTGCTATGTCAGAAACCTAAGAGTCAGCTGTGACATCTCCTTCTTCCTCAATACCGGCTCACTAATCCACCCTTGAGCCCTGGCGATATCCCAAGCTAAGTATTTCTCCCTTCCCACAGCTTTCCCTTTAGTCTAAGCCATGGTCCTATTGCACCTAGTCTCCTGTGATTTACTTTCCACACAGCAGACATAGAGTATGATGCTAAGAGAGCCCAGAAATGCTCAAATCAGCAGTTGTCAGGCCACTGGAAAGGAGTAAAATCAGGTGATCACGAGCAAAATCAGTTATTTCCTGGAATCCCAGGAGAGGAGACGCTCATCTTTAAGCACACTGTGCGTTCTGCAGAACAGTCTAAGGTCACAGTTGATAGGAAAGTCGGATTCAGGAGCTGAGTGGCCTGGATTCCTTTTCTGGAGAAAATCTGCTTGCACCCATGGCTCTTATGACCATCCTGAACCTGCCTTTGAGGAGACAACTGGGCCATCTTAAAAACAATACTCAGAACTGGCCTTTGCCTTCCACAGCTGTCTACTCTAGTTCCTGGATTTATTCGACGACATCTGCTAAATCCCATTCGCAAGCAGAAGGAAAAGATAAATGGAGATGTGGGTGAAGACAGGGATAAAGGGAACAGAGGTTCGATACTGGCAAAGAAAGGGACACATAAGATGATCTGAAACTGTGAGAACATGGTTCGCCCATAGTTACCTCTTCCTCTTGCAAAAATCATTTCTAATAAGACATGAACCAATGGTAAGTCTTCTTGACTTCCTTCATGTCTCTGCTCACACGGTATTTTATCTGAGATTTCTCTGATCGTCCTCACCTGTGCTTCCTATCCCCCTTATTATCAATACACCCAGTTCGAGGGTTAGCCCCCCAAGAGTAAGCTCTTCTCTCAATCTCTCTCCCACCCACCCCACAGTATCTACAGCATTTCTGAAAATTGAGGTATAAGTGCCACATAACATTAGTTTCAGGTGTAAGACATAGTGATTCCATATTTGTGTACCTTGTGAAATAATCGGAGTTAAGTCCAGCTAATGTGTGTTACACCACACATAGTCACAGAATTTTTTCTTGCAATGAGAACTTTTAAGATCTCCTCTCTTAGCAGCTGTCAGACACACAATACAGTATCATTAGCTAGAGTTGCCGTGCTGAACATGACCTCCTCAGCCCCTATTTATCTTACAGCTTAACTCCCCTCACCCATTCTGCCCCCTCCCTGCCTCCTACCCTAGCAACCACCAATCTCTTCTCTGTACCTAAGAGTTTGGTTGTTGTTTTTTTTTAAAGATTCCATACATAAGTGAGATCATGCAGTATTTGTTTTTCTCACGACAGCATTTTAGAATACTCCTAGACTTTTAGTACGTACTCAATAAATATTTGTTACATGCAAAAAATGGATAACCTCATGCCCCCTAACGATGAAATGCCCTGTGGAAATCCTTCCTATTAATTACGAACAAATGCTAACGGAGAAAGTCTTACATACTTAAGCAGCATCAATCCAGTTGGCTAGATTCCAAGAACAATGGCAATCTCTGCCAGCACCCACTCAGAACCCCCTTTACCCTATCCATCTGCCAAATGTTTCTATTCATGTACTTGCCTTGTGGCTTTGTTTTTAGTCCCATCTAAACTTTTACTTGTCCAAAGGAAGAAGCATAATCTCAGTGTCTGGTACATATTTAGCCTTTTCCTGTCCAAGACTTGGTGTTATTTCCCATTCCAGGCACTCTGAACCCCAGCCTCCTCTCCTCAGCGGTTATCACACATCAGGGCCACCTGCCCTGCTCACACAGGGTCAGAGCTCGCGCTGACCACGCTAAACACCTGCCTTGACGGGGGCTGCAGGGATGGGCTGAGTCGTGTGTGGACGGGGAGGTAGTTCTCAAGCTGCTTTTAGGAGCTGTGGGAGTAGCCACGCTTGTGACAGTGAGCCCCAAAAGACTGTATTCATGCCCGCTCAACTCTAGAAAAAAATACTAAGAACTGAGCTTTTCACAATTAAAAATAGAAGTGTATACATATTTATACAGAACCAAAATAAAGCACTAATTATTCTACTGAGATTATCTTGAGCCTTTTGTGTGTGTGTGTGTGTGTGTGTGTGTGTGAGTGAAGGTTTGGCAGGGAGCATTTTCTAACCACAGCACGAGAGACGTCCATGAAGCGCAGACCGAAGTCCTATTCGGAGTCCATGAAGCGCAGACCGAAGTCCTATTCGGAGCGCTGACGTCTTAACCTCTTCAGGGTGATTTTTCCAACACACGGTATTAATGTAGGGCACGAGAAACAAAAATATCTCCTAGTTTTACATTTTCATTATAGTTGGAGTATTTCCATGACCAATCTCACAGCATAGTACAGTTAAGAGAATTAGAATGGGAACTAGGGTTAAGTCACAGTTCTGCAAACAAACAAACAAACAAAATTGGTGTTCAACTTTAAGCAAGTTACCTACCCTCTCTGAATCTCAGTTTCTCCGCCTGGACAATGTGATTTCATAACAATGATTCTTAACTGAGGGCTGTGCAATACCCCCATTTGGGACTGTGGACATCTACAGTGGCATTTTTGACATTTAGAAGGCAGGTGCCAGCAATATGGAAAGTCCTACCGTGCACATGACAGTCCTGCAATCATCAAGAATCATCTCCCTCTGCGGAAACACCGGACTGGATGATTTTTAAGATCTTTCCAAGCTCTGACATTCTGTGATCCCGTGATCCTGCCTCTCTTAGAGTCACTGCGTTAATATGTAAACTACAAACACCTGGAATCAATGAAATCACAACCCTGTGATCATGATCTGAGCAGAAATCAAGAATCTGACACTTAACCCACTGAGCCACCCAGGTGCCCCTAAGCAAACTGTTGAAAAGTCAAGGAAGCATACTGTAATCTCTCTCGAGTAAAGACTAAAATAAAAATAAGAAAGAGATATACAGAGCCAAAAGATAAAATAAAATGGATTTCTAGAAAACTATATTCAATTAACCCAATGGGGGTAGGAAAAGAGGATTAGTAGAATAAATAAGAAAGGAGGCATCACAAAATAAACAGTAAAACGATAAGCCTAAATCCAACTGTATCAAATTTTACAGTAAATGTTGATGATAAACAAATACTCCAATTCCAATGCAGAAGTTGTCAGAATGGATAAAAACCAAGACCCAAGTATGTGCTATCGGCTGTAGATACACTTTAAAGGTACAGAAACAAATTGATTTGAAAAATATTGAGGGGCGTCTGAGTGGCTCAGTCAGTTACGTGTGTGTCTTTGGCTCAGGTTACAATTCTGGGGTCCTGGGATGGAGCCCTGTGTTGGTTTCCCTGCTCCAGGGGGGAGTCTGCTTCTCCCTCTCCCTCTGCCCCTCCTCCTGCTCACGCTCACGCACGTTCTCTCTCTCCTTCAAATAATTAAATGAGATCTTTAAAAATAAATCTCAAAAAAATACATTGATGGAAAAAGAAGATATGTGATATTAAAGTATGCCTAGGACATCATGGGTCACTATATTAATATCAGATAAGAAAGACTTCAATAAAAGAGTATTGCCAGAGATAAAGGGGGACATTTCATAATTAAAAAGAGGGGGGTCAATTCATCAGGAAGATGTTACAATAATAAATGCTTATGTACCTTATAACAGAGCTTCAAAATAATGAACAAATCTGACAAAGTATAAAGGGAAGCTTGACACTTCCGTACTCATAGCTGGAGATTTTAACATCCCTCTTTCAGTAACTGTAGAAGACAAAAATTAGTAAAGAGATAGAAGACGTGAACAACCTTTATCAAGCACTTCGACTCGGTTTGTACTTCCTGTAGAGTGCACATTCCCATTTGAGCGTAGACAGACCACTGTGTGGGCCAAAAGAAAAAACCCATTATATTTAATCGGACTGAAGTCATACAAAACAGGTTCTCTGATCACAGGGAGTTAATTTATAAACCCATAACAATAACATATATCTAGAAAAGGAAATAAATATCTACGAACTAAATCAACTTGTTACTAAATGATCAGGAGACAAAATAATAAATCACAAGGGGCATTAGAAAATATTTTGAACTGAATAATAACAATAGTTTAAAAATATATAAATATAAATAAACATAAATACATAAAAATATGACAAATGTAAATTGTGGAATGTAGGTAAAGCAGTGCTTGGGAAAACTCTGTAGTTGTAAGTACTTACAACAGAAAAAAATTCCAGTCCAAAAAGCTAGAAAAAGAAATACAAAGATAACTTTTAATTCTAAATTAAGCAGAAGGAAATAAATAATGAAGAGCAGATACCCATGCAATAGAGAACAGACAGTCCTCAGAGGATACAACAAAGCCAAAATTGGACTCTCTGAAAAGTCCCACAGAAGTGATAAGCCTCTTAGTTGGATTGATCAAGGAAAAAAGAGAAAGAACACAAATTAGCAAGATAAGTGATGAAAGAGTAGTTATTACTATAAATCTTACATATATTAAAGTATAATAAAGAAATATGGATCATTTTAGAACAAAGCAACTTAGATGAGACGTGCAAATTTACTGAAATACACAACTCCCTAAAACTGACAAAAAATAAAACAGAAAATCTAAATTACACAATAAATCCTTAAGAAATTGATTATGTTATTTTTTAACTGTCCAAAAAGAAAACTTCTGGCTCTTATGGTTTCACTGGTGAATTGTATCAAATATTTAAGAAGAAAATAACATGAATCTTAAATTCTTTCGGATAACAGAGGACGAAGAATCAATTCACAACTACTGTATGAGACAAAGCATAAACACAATCTTAAAACAGGAGGAACTCATTACCAAAAAAAAATAAAAGCAAAAAACAGGGGTACCTGGCTGGCTCAGTCGGTAGAGGCCTGTGGTGCTTGATCTCAGGGTTGTGAGTTTGAGCCCCACATTGGATGTAGAGATGACTTAAAAATAAATAAATAAAACTTAAAAAAAACAACAACAACACTAAGACACCAGTATCCCTCATGAGTACAGGCACAATTTAAGCAAATAAAACTCAAAGATATAGAAGGATATATCAGAACCGTGCAACACTTATCACGGCAATATAGGATTGGTATAACCCAAAAACTTAAACAACATAATTTGCCGTATTTATTGAATAAATGAAAAACCACATATGGCAGAATTCAACACCCACTTATCATAAGAACTGTCATCAAACTAGGTATAGAAGGAAACGTCTTTATTTAGATAAAAGGCATTTACCAAAAAAAACCTAGAGTCAACATCCCATTTAGTGGTGAAATAGTGAACGCTTTTCCCCTCAGAACAAGAAAAGAATAATCGCTTCCACTGGATCTCTTCAGCACTTTACTGGAGGTAATTAACACCTAAATAAATGGAAACATTTGCTAAGTTCATGAATTGGAGGACTTAATATTTCTAAGATGGCCATTATCAATCCCCAAACTGATCTATAGATTCAGTGCAACCTCAAACATGATCCCATTGGGATTTCTGGGCAGACTGACAACCCTCTTCCCTAAATGTATAAAAGGCATGAAAAGGATCTAGAATAGTAAAAGCAGTTTAAAAAAAAAAAACAAATTCGGAGAAGCACACTACCTTTTTTCAGGGATCTCTCTCAAGTTACATGACTAAGACAGTATAGTACTGGCATAAAGAAATAAAGCAATGCAGTCCAGAAAAAGACAAATGGCAGCAGAATGACTGGCTGTCCATATGGAAAGGTAATAAAGTTCAACCTCTGTCTCACATCATAAACAAAAATTAATTTGAAGTTGGCTCACTGACATAAATGTAAACTATATATTGCATATTTATAGAATGGAATACAGTTTTGTAATAAAAAGGAACAAATTATTGATACACACAACAATATGAACGAATCTCAAAAGTATTATGTCAAATAAAAGCCTTACTACACAAGAGAGTAGCACACTGATTCCACTCATAGAAAGTTCTAGAACAGACAAAACTAACCTGATGTGGAAAAAAAAATCAGAAAGTTCTGGAGTGATGGTAATGTTCTATAGTCCTTTACTGAATGTTACCTTTCAGAGTAAATTTCATTTTGTGTAAATTTTACCTTAAGAAGTAAACAAACATTTAACTCTGGTTGTTGATAGGCATTGTGGTGTTTCCTGCTGAAGTGAACTGATGTCTGCCATTTATTTTGAAATGCATTACAGAAAATAAGATGAATTGATCAGTGGATAGGTATGTGACAAAACAGGTACTGTAGACTGTTAATTCCAAAATCTACGTGATGTGTATAGCCATACTCACTGTTCCAGTCTTTTAATTATTTGTGTGTGCTTCAAAGATTTAATTGTAAGATGTTGGTAAAATCAAACTGACAGGAGTAGATGTATAGGTTTATAATGAAAAATAATTATCTCTAGGGGCAGCTGGGTGGCTCAGTCAGTCAAGAGTCTGCCTTCGGCTCAGGTCATAATCTCAGGTTCCTGGAATCCAGCCCCGCATGGGGCTCCCTTCTCGGCTTCTGCTTCTCCCTCTGCCCCTCCCCACCACTTGTGCTCTATCTTGCTCTCAAATAAATAAATAAAACCTTTTTTAAAGTAGTTGTCTCTAAAATATGTCATTAAGTGAAAAAAGTCAAGGCATAGATACTTCCCTTTGTATATATACATATATATTTTTATATTATAGGTATATTTGTATGTGCGTGCATATAGTTTCTTGTATTCTATGCATAAAATATTTTGGAAGGATAGCCAAGAGACCATTAATGGCAGTTACATTATGACAGCCTCAGGTAACAACTCACTACTGTAGGGAATTTATTACGATAATGTATTACTTTCTCCAAAAAGGCCTCTGTAAAAGCCTAAAAATAAGGAAAATAAAAATGAATCCACATATCTCCTTCTCCTCTGTATTTAATGAGTTAACAATGGGCAAAGCTTATTAGGTTAAGACTAGAACTTGGGAATCCAACGAGGTCTTACTACTCATCTGGGCAGCCAAGTAAACAATTTCTGGAAGATCACTTTACACATAATCATACGTTGGTGTGGACTTTAGGTAAACTATTTAAAGTTTCTGAGCCTTTGTTGCTGAGATAGTGATAAAAGGTTGCAGCTTCTAATTGAATGGCATGTGTGGAGCAAGCTCTACTCAAAGGTATAATAATCCCCCAAAACAGAGTAGTAAAAATAGTGGATTGGAGACATTTGAGCTGCTGGATTCAATAAAAGAAGGTACAGCTCTTCAAAAGAGCCGTCATAGGTGCACTCAGGAAAGCATTGGTAAACTGCCAAAATAAGTTTAACTTGAGGGATTGCTGCATTCTACACATGCTGATAACGGAGCTTCAGTTCGTCCTTAATGAACCCCTGATACCTGAATGCCTGGGAATCTTCCCTCAGGTGATCTCAAGTCATATGCCAAGTTCTAGGCCCTTTAATACATTCAGAAGGCCAGGACGCCTGGGTGGCTCAGCTGGTTAAGTGGTTGAGCGTTGGGCTCTAGATTCAGGCTCAGGTCTTGATCTCAGGGTCATGAGGTCGAGGCCGCACTGGGCTCTGTGCTCAGCATGGAGTCTGCTTGAGTTTCTCTCCCCCTGCCTCTCTCTCTCTCTCTCTCTCTAATAAGTAAGAAAAATCTTTAAAAAAGAATACCTTCGTTAAGGTCAAGAAGTGCTCTTTTAGTGTTCCGAAAATCAATTTCCGACGTGTATGCTGGGGAGGGGATTCCCAACTGGATTTTAAAACACGATCTACCTGGAGATAGAGTGAGACTCCAGAGTCTGTCTCATGAGACTGCCCCACAGCCCAACTTTAGATGCCAGTAGCAAGCCTAGACTTCAGACCAACTGGCTATAAATCAGAGATTGCCAAGACCCCCTCCTCAGGCTTAATGAATTGGCTAGAGTGGCTCACAGAACTCAGAGAAATATTTACCTACTAGATCACTGGCTTATTATAAAAGGAACAGCCATGAAGGAAGAGATGCACAGGGCAAGGTCTGGAGAAAGGGCACACAGCCTCCCTGCCCTCTCTAGGCTGCCACTCGCCCCAAACCTCCACATGTTTACCAACCTGGAAACTCTCACAAACCTGTCTCTTTTTTGGGCTTTTATGTAGGCTTCATTACAGAGGCATGATTGATTAAATCATTGGCCATTGGTGATTGAACTCAATTTCCCTTTTTTTTTTTTTTGGTTGAACTCAGTTTCCAGCCCCTTCCCTCTCCCCCTAGGTTAGGGGATGAGAAGGGACTTCTAGTTTTAACTCTCTAATCACAAGGTGGGCTCCAGGAGCAACCAGCCTGCTTCAGTGTAAGTAACCCGATTAACCTAACAAAAGATACCTTGAAGCTCTTGTCCTGTAGGAAATCCCACAGGTTGTGGGAGCTGTGAGGCAGGAACCTTGGAATATATTTTGGTCATTCAGATATATTTTTTTATAAATCATACTGCAAGTACATAAAACATTATAGAAAGAATCTCATTAAACCTAAGGGCCACTCTTTATCTATCCAGAAAAATAGTTTATCCAAACACTACTTCTCTAGAGGCTTTGGAGGGTTTTTTCAACTGAACAGGGATGACACACAGAGACCCAAAGTGGCAGGTTCCAAATGCACGTACATACCTGGGTCAGATTGGGAAAAAACAAAACTCAACTGAGTACAATAAAAAGACCTTATTGTTCCTGGGAAGCTGGGAGTTTCCATTAGACCAGTGTTTGCTTACTTCAGCAAATATTTATTGAGAACCTACCTATTACTCGTCAGGCACTGTCATAGGCACAGCGAAGACAGGGCTGTGAAAGAAAAATCAGGTCTTGCTTTTGTGGAGTTTGCATTCTCATTGGGGAGGACGGGCGATGCGTGAGTAAACAAACACACAATAAGATAACCCAAGATGATGTGAGCTATGGCAACGAAAATGAAAGACAGCGAAGTGACCATGACTTAAAGTGGGGGGCAGGGCACCGTCAGGAGGGGGTGACACAGGAGCAGACCCCTGAAGGGTGTGAAAAAGCTATATGTAGATTTGGGGCAAGTCTCTTCTCAGGGAAGAAACAACAACAAGCAACAAAGACTGGTTCTTAAATATTCATATATGGTAAAATCTCCCAGAGCACTGATTTAAATGACAAGTTCTGGGCTCCAGCTCCACTATTCTGGTTCAGTAAATCTGAGTTTTAGCAAGCTTCATGCCTACCCCAAGGCATTTCTGACTCTGGTGGTCCATCCATCATATTTTGAGAAACAACAGATCTAGGGCCTGCTTCTTGGGTGTGTGGGATGGATCTGCATAGTGAAACCCAGCGTGGGTTGGGGAATCCAGAGCTTTGGGCCTAGAGAAAGGATTCTGGGAATCTGGTAACCCTGGAGGTAGGGGTGAAAATGGAATGGGCGGGCCAGGTGGAACCACTTAGGTTTGTTAATCAACGTTGGAGGGGGGATGACCCTATGGTGGTATAGGCCACGGGTCTAGTCAGACTCTCTCTGTTTCAAATAGCAGAAATCAGGAAATCAGTGAGATCTGGAAGAACCAGGCTACTCTCCACCTAGTTCTATACCCCCTGCTGTGCTGGGGTGACCTTGAGCGTGAAGGTGTTGATTGGAAGGCAAGGACTTAAGCCTCCAGGTAGATTGTCTCTAAGGGAGAAAAGGTTGAAATGCTACATTTTACTTCCTGAACTGCTTTCTCTCACCGGTAGAAATATTTAAATGTTGTTGACTGGGAGCAACTTGAGTAGAGAGGAGATGCAATCCACTTTTTATTTCCAACCCAGATGATGATAATGAGCTTCACCACATTCTAATTACTGATTTCTGCCTGGAGGAACATCTTGGCTTTTCCAATTAACAATAATTTAATATGTTATTGCTTATCCTTTGTTCTTTTTCTTTGAGCTCATCCAATTACTGCAACTGCTTTTGTTTTCCTAGCCCTAAACACTAGTTTTATTATTTTTTTCCTTATAAGATTTTTCTTAGATCTTGTCCTAATTATAAAGTATTTCCAGTTGTATTTAAAATCATGGTTAAATGCCTCGTATTTTGGCATGTATTAAAAGAGTGGATAAAATATCATCTCATCGTCACTTGGGGAATAATGAGAGTTACAGAATACTGTTTGGAATTTTTTTTAACAAACCATTTTTCTCTCTTTCAACTATTACCACTTGAAGGTAGATGCAATTTTGTTTAAATTGCATCTTTTTTTTTTGCAAATCAATGGCTTCAAGAAAAGCCCTCTGTTTGAATAATCAGTCCAGGAGCTATTTTGTCCTTTCT
Source organism: Spilogale gracilis (assembly GCA_004023965.1). Taxonomy (NCBI): domain Eukaryota; kingdom Metazoa; phylum Chordata; class Mammalia; order Carnivora; family Mephitidae; genus Spilogale; species Spilogale gracilis. The sequence continues at coordinate 15,432 of PITA01016148.1, read as the reverse complement.
GACCTTTCACATTGTGTGCAGCTTAAACCATCTGAAAAAAACATGGTGGTTTCACCATATTTCTCAAATATTTTACATAGAATCCAACCGCTGGCACAAGTTTTCTCAAGATGCCACCCCACCTATTTTTATGAAGTAACAACTATCTGCTGGGCATTGTGATTAGTTTCTGCCCAACAGTTCTTGCGGTGGATACCTCCAAAGTTACTGTGTTGCAATGTTTATGGTTCCCAAACTTAACTGTCAGCTGCTGCTTCTTTTTTTTTTTTTTTAATCTGTAAGCTTCTTGAAGGCAGAAAACTTGCATCATGCCTTTGTTTGCCCCCATAACATCAAGTGAAATGTTAGGGTCAGAATGGGTCTGCAAATGTGGAGTGATCGATGTTTCAGCACCATTTCTCCTTCCAATGCCCTGGTTACCCGCCTTTGTGCCATGTGGCTCTCTCCGAGTATAAAATCCAGGAAATCTTGAAACACTGGAAAAAAAAAATTTAGTAACAATAAAAAAAAAAAATTTAAAAAATAAAATAAAAAATAAAATCCAGGAAAATTAATCTGTTTAACCCAACTGGTCACCTACAACTACACTGAAATCATGCAATTTTCATAATCACGTATTAAAAGTCCTCATCAGCTTTATTTCATTAATTTCGTTTATGAAATTTCAGTCTAATAGAAGAAATGTAACCTCTGAACCATTTATTACTGGAAGACTACACTTTTAATCAGGCTGTGTACTTTTAAAAAGGTTATGCATATTAGAATATCCCAATTCCTTACCAACCCACCCTTCCCCAGGGATTGGGCAATCCACTCCACTGCAATAAATCACTGCCTTGTAGAAATACATTATCAGCAATGTGCCTGTGAGCACTCTCTTTCCATTCAAATTTGCTAAAAAGCTCTTCAGTTGATTCGTGTTTATGTAAGGCAGTGTGTTCAACTGTTGGTATAGCTTCAGCTGTGAAAATATGGAATAATATGCAGATGTTAGTAGAATAAATTTTGAACTTGCACCAGGAGGAACTGGTTCTAGGCCTGACCCCATCACTTATCAGTCAGGTCACCATGGGCAAGTCATTGTATCTTTCTAAGGCTTTGACTCGTTACGGTAAAATGGGACGATATGCTGCCTGTCCTCTTACCTCTTGGGTCTGTGAGTATAGACAAGGTTTTTAGGCAACAGAGCACAATACACATTGAAGGGATGATGCCATACCATAACCAAATTCCCCTACCTTGAGCTTTTCTTTATGGACTGAGCAAATATTTTGCTCAGGGAACTTCTAGTTTCTCACTGAATAAAATTTTCAAGGGGCTCCTGGGTGGCTCAGTTGGTTAAGCGACTGTCTTAGGCTCAGGTCATGATCCCAGAGACCCGGGATTGAGCTCCATATTGGGCTCCCTGCTTGGCGGGAAGCCTGCTTCTCTCTCTCTCTCACTCCCCCTGCTTGTGTTCCCTCTCTCGCAATGTTTCTCTGTCAAATAAATAAATAAAATTTTTAAAAGAATAAAATTTTAAAGCCCCACTGGCTAAAACTTTTCTCCTGCATGGAAACATGCTCTCTCTAGAAATGTGCCTGTCCTCTCTCTCTGATTTAGCTGCTTATTTCCAACTACTGCTCTCTCTGTGCAATTTTTCCCTGTTCTTTTGGGCCCATGTAAAGTCTAGCTCCTCAATGATGTAGCCACATCACCCTGATCTTCCCGCACTGATGACCCGGGGATTTTATGATGGTCTAAACCATTTGATGAATGCTAGCTTCTCTAGCAATCCTTCCCTGACCACGCTGACCAGGTCTAGGTTATGAGCCCCTCCTCTGCGTTCTCAGGGCATATCTCTTTTCTAGCACCTGCCATGCTTCATATTTGAAAGAGCATTATAAAATATATCTAACATAAAATTGAATAAAATAATATCTGATCACTTATTTACTCATCACCAGGTTAGAAATGGATGATGTCATCAGTACACTGAAGACTCCTAGGCAGCCCTTCCATAACTCTCAGAGGTAGCTACCATTCTGAATTGATGTCTGTTATTCTATGTAATTCTGTATCATTTAGCTACAAACAGATGTAGAACTCCACATCATAGAGTATGATTTGGTATGTTCTTAAAGCAGAGAAAATCAATTATCGTATGGTTTCATTTACTTGTGGAGCATAAGGAGTAACACGGAGGACACTAGGAGAAGGAATGGAAAAGTGAACCGGGGGAAATCGGAGCGGGAGACGAAGCATGAGACACTGGGGACTCTGAGAAACAAACTGAGGGTTTTGGAAGGGAGGGAGGTGGGGGGATAAGTGAGCCTTGTGGTGGATATTAAAAAGGGCACGGATTGCATGGAGCACTGGGTGTGGGGCATAAACAATGAATCTTGGAACATTGAAAAAAAATAAAATAAAACAAAGACCTTATATGGAATTATACTGAAAGTATCCTTCTGTGCTGTGCATTTTTACTCAAAGTCGTGTATAAGATTCTCCTGTGTTGTCTCCCTGAGCAGACTACACATTTATGCTTGAGGCTACTACAAGGTAATCATGAATTCTTCTAATTGGTGGGTTGTTTTTCAAAACATGTTTTAAGATAATTATGCCATGCACTTTCTCATATTCATCTTTTGCTGTACTAGTTTATATCTTTCTGTAGAACATATACAAAGAAGTACAATTGTTGGATCATAAAGTATGTATGGGGGGGCAACCAGGTGGCTCAGTCGGTTGGGCATCTGTCTTCAGCTCAGGTCATGATCTCAGGATCCTGGGATTGAGTCCTACGTTAGGCTCTGACCTCAGTGTGGAGTCCTCTTCTCTCTCTCCCTCTGCCCCTCCCTGCCCTTGGTGCATGCGCCCTCTCTCTCTCTCTCTCTCCCAGAAATGAGTAAAATCTTTCAAATTGCTCTCCCAAGCAGTTGTAGGAATTTACACTCCCATCATAATTGTATGGGATTTGCTCTTGGTCTCCAAACTCTCCAACACTTAGAATGGTTAGACGTAAAATCTGATGGGTCTTGTGCCACTTCTATTTGGTTTCCTGTGGGGAGCATCAAAAGGAAATTGAATAATTTTCATTCCCTCAGTCCCTTCTCTCTGGGGCCGCCACAGTGTGACCTCGAATCATACCTTCATTGTTACTGGAGTGACTTTTCCTTACTGGTTCAGGGGCATTCTTTAGATGTTCTGGACACTAACCTTTTTAATTTTTTTTTTGGTTATGTGCATGGCAAATATTTTCTCCCAATGTATGGTGTGTCATCACTTAAAAACCTATTATTTTGGGGGCGCCTGGGTGGCTCAGTTGGTTAAGCGACTGCCTTCGGCTCAGGTCATGATCCCGGAGACCCGGGATCGAGTCCCATATCAGGCTCCCTGCTCGGTGGGAAGCCTGCTTCTCCCTCTCTCACTCCCCCTGCTTGTGTTCCCTCTCTGGCTGTGTTTCTCCTTGTCAAATAAATAAAATCTTAAAAAAAAAACCCTATTATTTTGTATTCAAATGCTTAAATATCATGGTGGTTCTATTTATTAGGTTGTTCCTTTTACAGTGTATGTTTTCTTTGTCTTCTTAAGGAACTATTTCTCTACTCTAAACTCTTAAGGATATTTTCCTAGATTTTCTTCCAGAAGATTAGTAAGTTTTGCTTTTCACATTAGACTTTCAAGCCACCTAGAACTGAGTTTTGTATGTAGTGTGGAGTAGAAATCCACATGTACTTAATTTTCATATGGGCAGCCTGTTTTTCTAGAACAAACTATTAAAGTGTTCTTTTCCTACTATGAAACACTTTGTGGTTCTGCTTTGGGCCACTCTTGTTTTTATGGCTCTGGAGGCCAGAGGTGGGCAATTAGGGGCTTCTATTTCTCATGCATAAAATAGAGTAACATCTTTCTTGCCGACTTCTTAGGGCTGTCGTGAGAATGAAACAAGATAACAGACCCCAAAATGCTTTTCAAGCAAGAGGAATCTATCCTTATTGGAACAGTAAGGACAAATAAGTAACCTTTTGAAAGGAATGAAACCTTTGACACTTTACAAAGTGGCTAGGAAAATAATTATCTAAAATATAAAGGTATTGCACCAAATCCCAGTTTTCTGGGGCTCCTGGGGCCTCCCAACAAAGTTAATTATTCATGCTAACTGGCTGCTGCCATATTTTACTTACAATCTCTCCCATTACACCATCACTCTGATTTTTTTACATGCAGAAATGGCTGCCTTTATATTTCATGTCAATATTGAGACTAATACAGCACTGTGACATGAATAATAGCCAATCTGGCACAGCATACACCTTATAACATGATTCATCTATGCAGTTTTGGGAGTGCAATGTTCCTTGATTTGAAGTTCTGGAGGTCTGTGGCTTCCCTTTGAACATGCCCTGTCAGTATTCTAAAGCATCCTGGCTTCCGCCCAAAGAGATGCTGTATTTTGAGGGTCAAGAACTCAGACATTTAGTATAGAACTCCAATTTGTAGACTAATTCAATCCTCTTTTTAGTTTTCATGCCCTTGTTTACATAAGAAATAAACATCCCAACACAATTTACATAATTAGTTGTTACCCAAAGTATTCCTTTTCTTAATTTTCTTTTTTAAAGAGCAAGGCTGAGTTCCATGAGCTACAACCAAAAGACTTAACTGAATGAGCAGCCCATAAAGTAATCAATGGTCAGGCTTAGCGCAATCCCATTTATGGTACCCAACCTCCCCCCCCCCCCCCCCCCGGCCCCGCCCTGCCCCGACCACCCCGCCCTTTCTGGGAGCCTCTTTCTTCAAGTCTGTGAGATATTCTCTTTGTTCTAGGACATCAACCATTTTCATATCCCTACACCTCTAAAGTCGTGGATCTAAAAGAGCCACTTCTCTATTTTTAGCCGGTGCTAATGGCCGATTTTCACACAATAGAGCAACTGGCCACGCAGCGACCTGAAACAGCATGCTAAGACAGGTGACATGTAGACGCACTGTTGCAATCCCCAATCCTGGCAGTTAAAAGCTCTATGCAGTTAACGGTTAAATTTGGGGCTGTGTAAACACGGCACCCCGGCACAACTTCGGGAGAGCTATTTTCAGCTCAGGTTCAACTACACGCTGAATTCATGTTCTAGGACAGCCGAGCGAGCCCTTTTATGGCCCGAGGCTGACATTTCCACTGACTGATAGATATTTCTTGAGCTCCCGCCATGTGTCCATGGCTGTCAAAGTGACTGAATTGTTTGATTGAGTTAGGTGAAAGAGGAGTTTTGAAGCATAGATCAAATTTGTGAAATGAAAAACTAAAATGAAAATGCCTGGGCAAACAAGGCAGAGATACCTTAAAAGGTCCCCAAAACGGTGTGTCCATAGGGCAGGCACCCGGAAAGTGGGAAGGAAGGGGCAGCAAGAACCATGGTGCATGTGGCCTTAGAAAGGGAAGGGGGGTGTGTGGAAAGCCAGGCATCCTGCTTCCTTCCACAGCCACTAGCTCCCACCGGAGGCAACACTGGATGCCTCTGGTCTCTTTGGGAGGCAAAGTAATCAACTGGTAAATATGAACTGTCTACTGTGTACACTCTCCTCTAAGTGCTCTAAGAGGGAGATACAAAGATAGGTGACATGGGCTCCAGACTCCAGACCCAAGTGGCTTATATGCTAGTAGCGTAGGGAGTGGAGATATCTGTGTACGACAATCCTACACTAAAAGTTTCTGCCATGTGCCAAATGAGAGGTATGGCTTATAAACGTTAGGGCAGTTCATGATTCCCCATCTGTTCTGACCAATTTCTACCTTCCTCCCCTGACTCCACAAGCTAGGGCAAGCTCTTTCAGTGTAGGTTCTCCTAAAACCTCCGCTCTCTTTGCTAGTCCTTTTTTGGAGTCGGTAACTTGCCATGATTATTTTCTTTGCAGTCATCTTCACTGTAGAACCTGTAATCAACGTGAAAAAGACCAAAGGCATTTTTCTCCTCACCACTGTATCCCCAGCACCTAGCAGAGTACATTGTTTCCCTCTTGTGTAATCTGGTCAGTATACTTTCTAATATTTCTTTTTAATTAACTTTAGATGGGATTTACATACAATAAACTGAATTCATCGAAAATGTACAAGTTTTGGGGCGCCTGGGTGGCTCAGTCGGTTAAGCGTCTGCTTTTGACTCAGGTCAGGATCCCAGAGTCCTGGGATGCAGCCCTGCATGCGGTTCCCTTCTCACCAGGGACTCTGCTTTCCCTCCTTTCTCCACCCCTTCCCCGGCTCCTGCTTGTTCTCTTTTTCTCAAATAAATAAAATCTTTAAAAGAATATATTGAAAAGGTGGGGCGCCTAGGTGGCTCAGCTGGTTAAGTGTCTGCCTTCAGCTCCGGTTGTGATCCCAGCATCCTAGGATCGAGCCCCACTTCATGCTCTCTGCTCAGCATGGAGTCGGCTTCTCCCTCTCCCTCTGTGTGCTCATGCTCTCACTCTCTCACTTGAACAAATAAATCTAAAAAAAATTTAAAAACACACAACAGGGGCACCTGGGTGGCTCAGTCTGTTTAGGGTCCCACTCGGGCTCAGGTCATGATGCCAGGGTCCTGGGATTGAGCCCCACATTGGGCTCCCCATTCGGCAGGGAGCCTGCTTCTCCCTCTCCCTCTGCCTGCTGCTCCCCAAACTTGTGCTCTGTCAAGTAAATAAATAAAATCTTCAAAAATAAATAAATAAGGAAAAAACATATTGAAAGGAATAAAAGATACAAAGTCGTCTTCTGGTCCTCAACTTTCAGCCAAACTCCTTAGCCCAAGATTGCCCCCAGTTTCTTGGGCATCCCTCCAGATCATTTCTGTGTATCCAATGGTTTCACGTATGCCTATGCTTGTCTACTCGCATAAATGTGGTTAACAACACACCTTAGATATCTTCGCACACATACAGATGGAGAACCACCTGATACCTTTCCAGCGCTGAGCATCCCATTACTGGATAGGTCATAACTTCTAACCAGTCCTCTTTTTCCTATCTTGATCCTTATTAGAAGTACCGCAGTGGTCATATGCATATATGATCAGCCCCCCTGATGTGGGGCTTGATCCCAGGACCCTGGTATCATGACCTGAGCTGAAGGCAGACCGTTAACATATATATCTGTCTGGCATAGGGTTATTTTTAGGAGCAAAACTCGCTAGATAAAAGCCCATACCAGTTTCTGTTGTTGCATAACAAACTGCCCTATAAAACAACAGCCATTTATTCGTTCATGATTTTGTGGGTTGGCGATTTGGGCAGGGCTCAGGTGGCATGGCTCATCTCTGCTCCACATTCTGCCCATGGCAGAGATGCATTTGCAGTCTGGTAGTGGCTTGGCTGGGGAATTGGTTGTTCCTAGATGTCCTCTAGCCCATTAGGGCTCCGGCTCTAAGGGTTGCCACAGCTGGGAAGGCTAGGCCTCTAATGATCTCTCTCTGGTGTCACATCCTCAAAGAAGTTATAGCCCAGACTTGTTTCTAAGTTCGTAGTGATCACATACTTTGCAGAATGTTCATCCTCCATAGGGACAGCAGCATTTGTCAGTCTGTCTCAAAATACAGTGTCCAGAGCAGAACACAGAAACACAAGGACGGTCTGGCTACTACAGAGCAAAGCAGAACCATTACCTATTTTCCTCGGACATTCCATTTTTGTTAATAGAACCAAGGCTACACTAGCTCTTTTGGAAGACGCATGTTATACTTTATGTATATCTACTTTCAGCAAATGAAAAAAACCTATGTGGTTTATTCTTTTTTCCAATATGCTTCTTTTAGTAGTACTGTGAAAAATCTTGTCCTTCTAAGCCAGGAGGGTTTGGTCAGGTTCCATGTGACCATCCTTTATTTTTATTTTTTAAAAAGATTTTATTTATTCATTTGAGAAAGAGCACAAGCGAGAGATAGAGCATGAGCATGAGAGAGAAGGAGAGAGCATGGAGAGGGGCAGAAGGGAGAGGGAGAAGCAGACTCCTCACTGAGCAGGGAGCCTGATGTGGGGCTCGATCCCAGGACCCTGGTATCATGACCTGAGCCGAAGGCAGACCCTTAACAGACTGAGCCACCCAGGTGCCCTGTGACAGTACTTTATTTTTTAAAAAAGAAATGGATTTGTAAAAAAAAAAAGAAATGGGCTTAATAAACTCTCATTTGGATTCCTAGAAAGTGGTATTACCAGTACTTGGTCATCCTATTTCCAAATGAGAATTTAGGCATCCACCTGCTTTACCAGGGAAGGGAACAAAACATGACACGCTCTGCAAAAATCTTCGATGTTGTTTTCTGTGCTGAGACAATATGTATTTGGTAACTCTGTAATTTTTTAGGTACAGAGGAAGCCCACCTCTCGTGTCCCAAATGAAAAAGAGAAACTGACGATTAGACAAGACTGTCATCTTCGTTGTAGGAGTCAGGTGTACTCTCCCCTAGGATGCACTAACTAGGTAATGCTCAAGGAGCCTGGTTTTCCTGACAAGGTGCAGAGGGGTGGAGTCCACACCTTCCCGGCTCTTTTGAAAAAGAAAAAAAGGTTACCAGCCTAGGGTTGAAAACCCATTACATGTAAAATGGAATTGCTCTTTAACACTAATAAAAATAAGTCAATAAATGAATATTACCTTTATTAACTTTTGTTGAAAAACGTTCAACTTCTTTTTTTTTAAAGATTTTATTTGACAGAGAGAGAGATCACAAGTAGGCAGAGAGGCAGGCAGAGAGAGAGGAGGAAGCAGGCTCCCTGCTGAGCAGAGAGCCTGATGCGGGGCTCCATCCCAGGACCCTGAGATCATGACCTGAGCCGAAGGCAGAGGCTTAAACCCACTGAGCCACCCAGGTGCCCTCAACTTCTTTTTGAGTCCCAAAGTTTTCACTTGTCGCCTTATGAAAATGATCAATTAATTGAGGACCTGGAAAGAAGTGTCTTCTGATCTTTGACTAAGAATTCCCCTGAAATAAGGAACGGGCTCCTTGTTCAACATAAGTGTCAAACCTTATGTTGATTTATATCAGTCAAGTTTCATCTTCTAGATTCAGATGTAGAATCTGGCCTGGAGAGATCTTTAAGCTCCTGATTATGTCACAACAATCTATTCACTGCCCCTACCAAATTCTTGTGATAAGCAGATTTTATACATATGTTACAAAGGTCCTCTCCCAAGTAATTAAAAAACTGTTGAACAAGACAAGCCCAAATTTCCAGCTCTGCAGTATGACACTAGAAAGTTCCCTCCAGGATTGCAGTGAGCCATAATCAGCACCTTTTGGCTACAGTAAATTGACCAGGGCTAAATCCACCGAGCTCTATTGGGCATCTAGCTCACGGTTCTGTAGCTCACCGAAAAGGACATTGTGAAAAACACTAATATCTGCTTTCCAGATGCCCTCTTGTCTCTTCCTCTCTGAATTCATACTTTTAACCTCGGCCAGTTTAAAGTTGTCCTGCAGACTGGTGTTTATTTAACCTTTGTAAGGAAACGCATTTCTAATGCAGAGATATTTTTAAGTGTCCTTAAAGTTCTTTAATTAAAAAAACGCCAAATTCATCTATACACCAAATAAACTGAAATAGCCAATGCACACTATTCTTAGCTCAATCTGCCAGAGCACATTTGCATAATATCACAATGTACTGATTTCAGCTGTTTGTAATATCAGGACCAGACGGAGCACGGCCAGGAAACAGAGCGGAAGTAGCAATGAATGCTACAGTACTGCTTTTCATTAATGAGAAGCTTAAAGAATGGCCTCTAAAAAACAACACTTGTCAGAGCCTTAAATGGGTACTGTCTAAGGAGTATTGATTGATCTTGACCAGCCAGGAAATTAGAAAGAGGAGAGTCATAGTGGAACAATTCATCTTTGTCAATAAAAGCCATCTCTGTTTCTATTGGAAACCATCTCTCTCCTGGTTCAGAGGACGTAGTCTTCAAGAACTGTATATTCGTAGCAATTCTCATGTGTTATCTTGGAAAGTCCTCCAATTGCAAGAATTAGGTATGCTTCTATGTGTCACCCTCAACCACTTTAAATCACATTCACCTACCCATGCGAAGTGCCACAAGAGTGAAATGGCGACCCAACGCACCCAGGAGTTGTTTAGTACAGCAACATTTAAATTGGGGGATGGTTGTCATGTCAGGGAAAACTAAAAATTATATTGTTATTTTGTCTAGACGGTGATTTTTTCCCTTGGAATGTAAGTCCCATGGAAAAAGGGGTGTTACTTTGCTCAACGCCGTGTCTCCAGCACCTTGAAGAGTGCTTGTGGTGGACAGCCAGTAATATTTGTGGGATGGATACATGGATCGATGGAAAACGACTTCGACACAGACCTACCGAATTTCTACTGTGGGCAAGGCTCCAGGTAACATGCTGCTGGGAAGAGTCTTTCATTTATTCAACAAATATTGAGTGCCTACTGCGCCTGAGGTCCTGGGCTAGGTTCAAAGGGACCAACTATGGAGGATTTAGTGTGTCCTCGTAGAGCTTATAGCTAGCTAAATGACAAGTAGCCAGAAGTAAAAGATAGATTCCCTCCTTTTGGGAGCTAGCTATTTTAAAATCAAGTTGAGAAGGCAAGACATAAATGCAAGAAAGTTAAATAATGAGGCTTCCTCACACATATCATTCAGAGGCACACATCCTTTTTAAGGTAGAGTTCTGAGGTTTAGAGATTTTGCTGCAATTAACTGCATGTCCAGTTTTGTTTTCTGGAGGCTTCGATGCTCTTCCCTCAAATGCTTAATCCTACTCTTTCCTTTCTCCTTCACTCTATGTTATTTTCATTTATCATTCTGGCTTTGCTGCATCCTGTAAACCCCTGGTCAAACACAAACAAAATAAAGTGTGATGGGTTTTGTTTACTTTGAAACATCCTGACCTTTCGGCCTACACCACGGAAAGCAATCAAACTTCAAAGTTGGTTGGCTGTATCATCTCAACACTTATAATTTGGATGTAGTTACATTTGCATAACAGTTTAGCTGTGAATTTGGCAGGAAATTTCTGAAGAGTTATTTTGGTTCTACAGAGAGCGTGCCCAATGTCTAATAAGCAGATCTCTTGTGCGGTATTGCATTTTTATCTATACAAAAAAAGGACCCTGGGGGCTCATACCTTGGCAATAGCTTTTTTGCTAACGAATAATAGTCAGCAGCATTGCTCTTCCTAAGAGTGATAACGTGGTGAAGCCTGTTGAATTTCTGAAACCATAGTAACAATACAGGAGAAACTCAATGAAAAATGATATTTAAAAATTTTGTACGGTTTACTTTTCTGATTAGAAGAGAAATGTATATTCATAATCATCCATTTGGAAGATGCAGCAAAATTATAGATGGGGTAGAAATCACTCATCATCCTGCCACCTGAAGCTAAGCACTTTAATATACTGGAATAAGTTGTTCTAGTTATTTTCTGCTGTGTGTGTGTGTGTGTGTGTGTGTGTGTGTGTGTGTGTTGAAAGAGTCAGGAACATATGCTTCAGGCCATGGATGGAAAATAGGTGTTCTCTCACACGCTCTTCTGGGTGTTAGAGACAATGGGCTGAAGAGGATTCTTAGATAAGGATAGTGTGATGGATTACTAACTTATTTCTTTCATCTTTTGTTTCTTTTTCATATCTTTGTATTATACAAAATTCAAACAGAAAAGCAGCAAAATGGTATGCTGAAACGCCCCATTCTCATTGCCTAGCTTCAACAAGTACCAACATTCTGCCACTTGTGCTTCATCTGTATCTGCCGTCACCACATCCCTGCTCAGTGATGACATTCACATCTTCTTCTTTAAAGATTTTATTTATTTGAGAGAGAGTGAGAGAGCGAGGCAGTGAGGGCAGAGCATGAGGGAGTGGGGAGCCTGGCACAGTTTTGAAAGATGGACCCACCCATGCAATGCACACCTATATCCATAAAGTTTCCTTCAGATCAGTCCTGCCCCTCCTCCACCTTGGAGGCAAACAGAATTCTGACTCTTCTAGAACTCCATATACACATACATATACAATATATATGCTTATGTCTGGCTCCTTTACTCAGCATAGTACCTGGGAGACCGAGCCTTGTAATGGTGTGCAGCAGCAGTTCATTTGTTCATTGCTGAATTTATGAATATACCGTGGTTTATCTTTTTTTCTGTTGATGAACTCCTGAGCTACTTCCAGTTTTGGCTATTCTGAATAAAAGTGATAAAAAAAACATTCTAGTGCATTGTGTGTGTGTGTGTGTGTGTGTGTGTGTGTGTGTAGCTAGACTTTTACATTTCTTGAAGACCCAGAAGTCAATGGCTGTGTCACATAGTACGTGCGTTTCGTTCGATAAGAAACTGTCAAGACTTTTTCTGCTGGCGGTTGTAACCGTCTCTCAACCGCTGACCACATACAAGAGTTCTAGTTGCTCTCCCTCAGCCGTGTTAGGTGATAGCAGACATGCTTTGTCATAGGACGACCACCGAGTGCCTACCACGCACATTTCTAGGCTAAGGCCTGACCAGGGACCAGTGAACACCAATGACATAGCAGCGTCTATGACATCACAAAGGCTGCTCCCTGACCAATGAGGGGTTGCAGCGCGGGGACAGAGTGGGCGTGAATGAGCACTGGTGACTGGTGTGTCGGGAGGCTCAGGCCAGCGGGACAATCAAGGTAGGCCGATCAGAGCCCAACACCATGTCTGGGAAAAGAAGTGGCCAGAGCAACTACAGGCTGGGCAAGCAGACATCGTCGTGCTCCACAAAAACCAAGCTGCAAGTCCCCGCGAGCCATGAAGAGCCCCTCCTGCAGGAAAACCACCCCGCCCAGCACCTGAGCTTCTCCAGCCAGGTCTGCCTGTCGGCCATCCTGAAGTACGTGGCCACCAACATCCTGGAGCTGGTGGGCAACGAGGCCCAGCCCAACTGCAGAGCGCAGAGGACCATGAACAGCAACGCGCAGAACAACCACCTCTTTGAGGATGACACCACTTCCGAGGTGTCTGAAATGTTCTAGTCCAGCAAGAACCACTGATGCCTGGGTCCCAGAGCCTGGAAGGGGTCCACCCCACCTCCCCCAGCGCCGAAGCCTCTCACAGCACCCAACACCTGCACGCACCAATAAAGAAGTGAATTCCATTGGCCTGCTTCTGGCTCCTCTAAATTGTGGTCATACTGGGTTGAAGTCGTTCGTGAGTTATCCAGAGTAAGTTCGGTGGAGAGTTGGAAGGATAGAGGATGTGCTGGGCGGGGGGGCGTAGATGAATCAGTGGTTTTGGAGGCGCGGTTTCCACTGGTACCAACCAGTGTGGGGAGCGGCCCTGGTGGGAGTGCCTGGCTGAGGCAGTGGGGGTAAGAAGGCTTCCCCGTTGGCTCTGAGGAAGTAAGACCCTGCTGAGGCCAGAAAGTTGGCCTGGGCGGAGTGGGGGAGGGGGCCTCCGAGGCTTGTTGAATTCCTGGGACAGTGGTGGTAGTTGGGGTGGGGCGGAAGATGAGGAGGCAGGGAAGGTTTGGTTCACGCTAGGGAATGCCAACAGGTCAGAAGGTGACAGCAGTGGGGATGCGGGGGGGAGGGGTGACATAACAATTGAGCATGAACTTAATGGCGCAGAGGCTTTAACATGAAGACGGAGGGATGATGAAGGAAATGGTAAACAAGAATGCAGAGGAATAATGGGCATGTTGGTTTCATTTATTATGTGTTTATACCCTGTCTCATTCCAAAAAAGGAATTGAAGAAGGGATTATTAGTGCTGTAATTCTTCCAGTGGGGGAAATCCTTCCATCCTCGCTTGTGGACAAATAAATAGAAATATTACCTATAAGCTACTCTCTGGTCTAAGACATGCAAAATAAGCAGTTCTCCATGGTTATTAAATAGTAATGAATGGATTAGTTTATGTATCCCATTGTACATAAAATTATCAATCCAATTCTCCGAAGAAACACCAATGAGTCTAATGATTACACACTTGATACATCAGAGTTAAAAGTGGTTGAATAAGTGTTTTAAAAGATGTACATATATTCTATATAAATCCTGTTCCAAGTGACAGAAGAAAATACAGTTCTTATAAAAACACTTTTATTCACTGTATGAACTTAAAAAACAGAACCACATTACATGTAAAACCCAAAGATTAATTTTTATAAACAATAACCATTCACTCTCCACCATGACGTTACTTGAGGTTTTCACTCATTCACTGGACGCTCGAAGGCCACTCTCTGGGGCCCCTTTGGCCTTTTCATAGACGGCTGGTAAGAGTCTGGCCAGAAAACCTGAGCAACAGAGCTAGACGGACAGGGTGCGAAATAGCAGCTCAGCACTTACGGGGCATGTGATCTTAGGCATTCACTTACTCCCTCTGAACATCACTAGGGTCCCTCATCTGTAAAATGGAAAAACAAGTTCCTCTGTCTTTGGGTTTTCACAAGAATGAAGCAAATCTATGCCTGCAAACCACCCTTCAGCACAGAGTATCCTTAATGAGTAGCGACATTTATCTCCTGCATATACCAGATGTTTATAGGCTGGCTTTTTTTTTTTAAAGATCTTACTTATTTACTGAAGAGAGAGAAAAAGAGCACAAGCAGGGGGAGCAACAGGCAGAGGAAGAAGGAGAAGCAGGCTCCGCACTGAGCAGGGAGCCCAATGCGGGGTTCGATCCCAGGACCCTGAGATCATGACCTGAGCCAAAAGCAGACTGAGCCACCCAGGCGGCCCTAGGCCTGATTCTCACATGATTGCAGGATGCTGGGGCCAACGGGCTCTGAAAGGCTGCTAAGCCTTGTGGAGAGACAAAAGGGTGCTCTGAGAATAAGAGGTCAAGAGTTCAAACAGAGAACTAGACAATCCATACACTGGGTTCCTGTTGGCTCCCCACTGCCTGGGGACCCACTCTGTCTCAGCTTTCCAACATTTGTCAGGGCAGAAGGACCCAGCAAGGCCGCTGCCTGCCTCACGGGAGTACTGTGAGGATGAAAGTGTAGTACTGGTCATGGGCTCGCAGCTCTCTGGAACATGTACTTCTATAAGTAAGTCCAAGAGATCTTTCTCGCCACATAATGCTCATTAAATGTATTTCAGATCACTCATCGTCAAAATGTTCACCCACAACAATTGTGATTTGTGAGAGAGAGCCACAAAGCCCTCCTAGCCTTAGCCCAGCCCAGATCGTACTCTTCTATTTGCTGGAACGGACAAAGAGGCCTCCCCACAAAATGAAGTATTTGTATTATTTTTAATTTTTATGAAATATAATTCTTCAATGTTTACTCTTATTTTCTGTTAAAACAGTGGTTTACACAGAATATTTTTACCTTATTATGTTGCTTGGATAACTCCATTCAGTCCTATGTATTTTCTCTTCATTTTCTTTTTTTTTTTTTTAAAGATTTAGTTATTTATTTGACAGAGAGAAACACAGCCAGAGAGGGAACACAAGCAGGGGGAGTGAGAGAGGGAGAAGCAGGC